>LPNX010921389.1:0-37830 GCA_001517045.1 Pseudotsuga menziesii
CAAGTCCTGGGACTGGTTGCCTCTGTGATGTACTTGATATGTGTGGGGACCTCACTCGATGTCCCTGACAGGTTAGGCACACTAAGTCTATGCCATGTGCTTCACATTGGGTACCATCCTCAGAATGAGGGGAAGTGCCTAGAGGTTTCCCCCACTCAATGTACCTGACAAATTAGGCACACTAAGTCTATGCCATGTGCTTCACACTGGGTACCATCCTTAGAATGAGGGGAAGTTCCCAGAGGTTTATCAGGGTTCTAAATTCCAAGGGGAAAAAATTTAATATCATCTTAATTATGCCTTCATGAGGTACATTATAACACAATCAAGTTATCAACAAAAGTTGGCTTTCCCACTGGACTAACATCAATAACAGAAGAATGGCTTACAAAGAGCAGACAACTTTTTTATTTTGACTCCAGCGAAACCACTCTTTCCAAAGGCCCATTGTAGTTGGAATTATTTTTTATATACTTAGCTTACTAGAAACTTTGTCCAAGATTTCAGCCTGGCATGGGAAGGTGTAAATTTCACTAGGCATTGGATGACCCTGTGAGTGCATCCAAGGTTCATGCAGAAGAAGACTGTATTATGTATACATATTTACTAGATGGAATAATCTATAAAAGATTCAATACTATCAGTCAATCTTACTTCTTTAATTTCATCCATTTCTAGGATAACGTAAAAGGAATCAGCAGTAATTTTTGTTCTTGCCTGGATTGTATAAAGGATAGAAATGAGGAAAAGAAAGAACATTGTAGAGAATGTATAAGTATTCCGTACCTTTACGGAAGCAATCCAAGGCATCCAACGGTTCACACCTTCCCTATCAGACCACAATTCCCAGGCCATAGACAAAGGGACATCAACTTCCACTCAAGCCCTGCACTGTCATTTATTAGCTCTCTATAGTCAAAGTAAGGTCACAAAATAATTATCCTTTATCTAGCTAAAGCTTCCAGAAGCCCCAGAATAATGATGACACAAGAATTTTGTTAGAAACTTAGAAATATCCGTATCTTTTTCAAATTTACAGGTCACAAAATTAGTTGAATCTACCTGCCAGTAGGAAGTTTTCAGTAGCCTTTCCACAAATGGACTGACAGTAACCATGGCCACTCTGATGAAAGCAACTAATCTTTTAAATTTTGAGTTGCATTGGGGATCCTATGATAAACTCTGTGCATTGTCTGCCCTTTCATGATCTATTAGCAGGAGATATGACCTTCATGCTTTAAGTGTCAAGGTTTCTACTCAAGATATAATGAAATTCTTCCTATCTTTCAAGGAATGTTTATGGCAAAGATAAAAAATCATTCATTGTACAACTCGATCATTCAACCTCCCAGCCACAACTGATCGATCATAAGTGTAGAAATTAGCTAGCTACAATAAACGTTATTTTGCATTATCAAAAAATCTCCTTCTGAGGTATTTGGCAAAGAAACACCCTTCCTACATGTTAACACTAAAAATTCCACAGAAAAATTTGGTGTTAGAAATCTTGAGGTTCACTGGGCGTGTACAACAAGTAGAAGTGAAGAGGAGAATGGTTGATTAACAAATGACAATGGCATTTTTTAGGTGAAGAAAGTGATGAAGCTTCTGAGGAAATGATCATAGATATTGTTGAGTTGCTTAAGAGACCCTCCTGAAGGTTCATCTCTAGCAGCAAAGAATGCAGCAGCTACCTTTCCTTTACCATTAGGAGAACTTGTGAAATCTAACAAGATCATTAAAGATGGGTAAGATTTTGGATTTTATTAAGGATATTACTATATCAGCAATGGATTTGCTGGAAGTCCATGGCCTAGCACAACCATTGTGACAACACTCTGTCCTAAAAAGCTCTGAGATGGTACAGAGATATCAAGTACCATTGTTATAAAGGTGGAAGGTGTTTTTCCTTAATTGCTTCCCAGCACCTGAACCTCACCGTTTCCAGTACATATCAATATAGATCATGCAGGTTTCTCATGCTTACAAATAACACTCAGAAAGCAACTCGAGAGTTATACCAGAACCTGATGGTGACCTTTTTTGGGCTCAGAGAAAAGGTTTTTAACATAGATTTGAAGGAGTTTGGAAGACAATGAATACATATTACAAACCTTGTTCTTCATGATTACTTTGAGAGGATAGAAGATCAAGTTTCCATATTCTCATGCCAATCTGGGTGCTTTGATTGAATACTACTGATGATGATGCCATGTTGTTATTATATTAGAAGAAGAGCACCTTTTGCAATGTTGCTCCAAGATTATTTTGTGGGATTGATTGATTGATTGAGTGGATGGTGTCGGTTCACTGGTGACACTGACCGAGTATCAAGTCATCTACTGGGGTTCAATCCTTGTTGTGGTCTATCCACCCATATTGCATCAGTTTCAAAGCTATGTAATCAGAAACAGGATATGAGGCAAAGAATTTTGGAGGATAAGAAACATGACCCCGTCCTCCTAAGATATATTATGCATATCAAAATTGATGATTTGCAATGTCCTCATGTAGTGTCAAGACCCCTCGCAGCATCTATTTTAGATGCAAAATTGACTCAAAGTGTATTAATGTAATATCAAGACCTCCTCCCATCATATATTATGCATATAAAATTGATTAGTAATGTACTAATACCGTGCCAAGTTGGAAATGCATATGAGAATGTACACGAGAACATAAGGTTTGCTAGTCGAACTTCTGATAACATAAATAGATTAGGCTGGGTACAAGATTGGGGCAATTTTCAAAGGGCTGAATCCGGATGCATGCCTCTGGCATTTTTCAGAGATATAAGGTTGGGTGCAAGTCTTAGGCTAATATTAAAAGGACAAGGCCAGGTGCAAGATCCAGGCTTTTTGATTTTTCTTGAAGGGGTGAGGTTGGGTGCATCTTTCAACTTTCAAACGGATAAGGCCAGGTGCAAGTCTCGGATCAAGAAGTCAGGTGAAAGTACCAGGCAATTTTTGAAGGGATAAGGCCGGGCAATCTTTGAAGAGATGAGACTGGGCACAATTTCCAGCCAATCTTTGAAAGGCTGAGGTCGGGTATCAGGAATTTTCAACTGGATGAAGTCGGCTGCATGCTCAGGGCAAATTTTAACGTGATAAGGCTAGATGCAAGTATTGCGCAATTTTCAATGAGTTGCTACTGGTTCAACTTTCGGGCGACTTTCACAGGGATGACACCAGATACAAGTCGCATGCAATTTTAAAAGTAATAAGGCTAGATGAAAGCTTTGGCCAACATTCAAAGTGATAAATCGTGGGCAATTTTCAAAGGGACAAGAACATGTGTGAGTGGGACTCGATTTTCCAAGAGATTAGGTTAGGTGTAAGTTGCGGGCTTTTCAAGGGGATGAGAGCCAGGTGCAAATTGTGGGCAATTTTCAAAGGAATACCACTGGGAGCAAAATCCAGATAATTTTCAAAAGAATGAAACCTGGTGCAAGTCCCAGGCAATTTTGCGGGAATAGCTACTCTTAACACTGAGACCTGACCTCTGAGCCACTCTTTGCATAAACTCAAAGAAACAAAAACCCTCTAGAAATACAAATACCCACATAATCAATTCAGATGAATTTATACATTCATGTAGAGTCGTACTTACATATGTATTCAGCTGCCTGATGAAGCTGGAGAAGTTGTTGTGCTTGAAGTAAGTGGGAAGAAGGACACCAAAGAATTCAGTGGGATTCCACACAATAAAACTGTTGCTGTTGGGGCTCCATGACACCATAGCATTCGTGGCCGTGTCGTCCACCATATCATACGTCTTGGTTAAGAAAGGGGGCGGCCGATTGCTGCTACCATTCTGCGAACCCTCCATCACATGAAATCAATCGAAATTCTACACCAAACAGTACCAAATTCACATCATTCGATCTGTTTCGAACGCGCAACTTCGTCCAAGAGCCTACTAGAATGGATTGAATCTAATCCTGCGCAGGATCGATGAGGATCTAGGCATAGAATATTGTCTTCGATTTTTGCACTGTGGAATTCATAGTAGAAAATATAGACGACCGCGGAAGAAACCCCTTGATCGGTCAGCCACCTCGGCCGCGTTCACGAACCAGTTTCACGCAGAGCAGAAGGACAAAATGTGCAGTTTTGCAGAGAAGAGAAGGGCGCGGGTAGAAATTTGGAATAAAATAACCCTAAACATATTGGATATTTATATACTTAAAAAAAACCCTTATTACCCCTAATATACCACCAATATATTGACTTTAAATTTTTTAATTTTTAACCACCCCAATATGAACGGACGTGATATCATATTGGTCCCTAGGTGATGCCCCCGTGATGGCCCTGAACCCATGCAATCATCTTTTGTAGGCTCTTTAATAGATAGAATGGGAGATTGAGCTTCAAGCTTCCATTAAGGTGCACCAACAAATGTAGATGGCATTTGAGAACCCTTTCATACTGACCATCGTATGTAATATAATTTTGCACCATTTCTACAGGAATTTTCTAGTTAGGTTTTATCTTGCTCACATGGATACCATTCTTCCATTCTAATTTTTCAAAACCCGGGATTAAGAACTCACTGTAATCTGCTTGAAAGTACTATTTCTTAAACCATCTTTCTCCTTGCGCCAGAACATCTATTGCTTCAGCAATAGATTCTTCATTTACCCTGACTATTAAACTCTTAAGCTGAACCATTTCATCTTTATAATTTTTGATAAAAGCCATAGTTACCTGTGAATGATAACACTGCAATTTTTCACAGAATGCAAACCATCCAGCATTCGTCATCAATTGGGATGAACTTGGAAACTTCAGTATCCATTTTGTGTTATTGGGTTCCAATCTGCAAATCAAGCCTCCTGGATTTCTTCTCACCACGATTTCTGAATCCTCTTCGTCTGTTATCTTCGACATTTCTGCAACCCTTTCAAAATATACACTTCCTAGAAGAAATTATGCTGTTTTGTTTCCCTACAACAGTTTCGATCGAACTGCAGAAGACTATACTATGTAAAATTTGCCTTCTTCAAGAACGAAAATACAGTAACAAATCAAATTCCTGCTATTTTCAGACCTACTGTACATATTATTTCCAGATTTCAGGATCTATAACCATAAATTTCCATAGCATAGAAATAGTCTCTAATGATCTTCACCAAGTTCGAAAGAGAATTTGAGCATGGCAAATTTTAGGGAAAATAAAAGATTATTATGAATTCGCCAACACTGCCATCGTTGGTACCAACACTCATTACATAAAATGCCTCGATTTCATATTCAAAACACTTGTGCAAGCCAACGAGTGACACGATGTAAAACATGATTACTTAAATAGGACTGATTTTAATAAATAATTATACAAAGTACTGAGCCTGTCCACATAAATATGTTTACATATACCATAGTTTCATTGTCATATTTTTTATACCAAATGGTACTGATGAATAAAATCATTAATGAAATACTCTAAAAATGCTTCCAGTTTGAGAAATGCTGCTAGTTTGAAAAACACTGTCAGTTTGAGAATCCAATTCATAATATAAAACCTATTGCACTTAATATAGGTTCATAGCTTTAAATAAGTGATGATTTGAGGCTTCAAAAGATATAATAAGAAAAATATAAAAATAATGGCATTCAAAAAAGGTGTAAATCAAGGTAAAAGTTAAAAACAAAAACTCATCATAATAAAAAACCTATAAAACCCTATGATAAAAAATTAAACAACCTTAGAGATAACATCTGGCTCCATCTGGGGACAAAGTTTTCCCTATGAAACTTTGAGAACATGTTGACCTGTGCATTCAGAAATATGCTAAAGTCATTTCTGTCTTATTGGGTTGGAGTCTTATTCAAAGTAAATGATATATACAGTGAATATGTACAATGACCCTTTTTCCCTCAATATGTATAAAAATGCTTTAAAAAACGTCCATTGACTAGACCTGCAATCTCCTCACCATTCAAATTTTGCAAAACAAAAGAGTTGTTTCCAAGGATCTTGATCACTAAAAAAGGCCCTATCCATAAATTATCAAACTTCCCATGCTTACCTTTTTCCTCCTTTCATGCATCCCACCTGAGAACAAGGTCACCCACTGCAAACATATCTTTTTAACTTTCTTATCAAAGCTTTCCTTCATTCTTCTTTTATGCCTCTCAGCTATATTTTCGATAGCTTCTCTCTCCTGCTGCAACTGAATTATCTGAAAAATTCTTCTTCTTATATCATCAGGTTCCTCTTTTATTTCCTGCATAAATTTAATGACTGGAGCCACTAATTGAACAGGGAAAACAACATCAACTCCATATACCAATTGGAAAGGGGATGTCCCAATTGAATTCTTAATAGTTACTCTATCAGCCCAAAGAGCAAATTTTAATTTGATATCCCAACTCCTTTTATTCTCAAATAATATTTTCTTGATACTGTTTACAATGTTTTTATTACTAGATTCTGCTAATCCATTACCCTATGGGTAGTATTATGTGGACTGTTTCGAGTTAATATTATTTTCTTCACAAAATTTCATCATCTTTCTTGATTTAAAAGCATGAGCATTATCAGTGACTAATTTCCTAGGGCATCCAAACCTACTAAGAATGTTTTCCTGAAGGAAATTAATTATGAATTGTTCAGTCACTCTCCTTGTAGGAACTGCCTCCACCCATTTAGTGAAAAAATCAGTAGTAGTTAGAATCCATTTATGTTGTCCACTAGAAATAGGATGAATTTCACCAATGAAGTCTAAACCCCACTGCTGAAATGGACAATTTACTGTAATAGGCTTCAAGGGTAAGGACTGAAGTTTATGCTTACCTACAAACTTTTGACACTCCACACATGATCTGACTTGATGATACACATATGAGAAAAGGGTAGGCCAATAATATCCTGCTCTTGGGATTTTAAAATTAGTTTCCTTCCAATACTTGTGCCCTCCACATACTCCACTATGCAATTCTGAAATAACAGCATCAACTTCCGATTTTTCTGAACATTTCAACAATATTCCTCCAGGATCCTTCCAGTACAAAACTTGATCTATTAAAACATACTTCATTGCTTTTATTTTTAATGATATGCATCCATTTATTTTGAATTCTAGAGGGCATTGTATGTATAAAAGGAAATGTACAATATCTTTATACCAATCAGACTCACCATACCTGCTATAAACCTGTTGCTTACTATATTCTGTTGCCATATCCTGCTCTGAATGTTATACCATCACATGAAGATTTAATACCTAACAATTTGATTCCGTTAGAAGCTTAGATAATACCTGGCCTTCTACCAATTTCGTCGGTTTAATATCGACGTCATATTCCATAACCTTAGCTATCCGTCTGCCTCTTTTTCCCTCGCTGTCAGGCTCTGCTAAAATTTCCTTGACTGCTGAACTTGGAAGATATGGCAAAATATTGGAATGTAAAACATATGTCCTAAAGAATTTAAGAGCTTTAACTAATGCATATGCCTGTTTTTCCATTATATTATATTTAAGCTCTGAGTCTCTTAATGTTTTACTGAAAAAGGAAATTGGTTGTTCCAAACCATCTGAAGTCTTTTGCAATAATACAACAGTTATAGTGTCTTCTAATGCAAATGAGAAAATTGCAAAATCTTTTCTATAATCAGGAGCTACCAATACTGGTGCTTCTATTAATGCCTGCTCTATGGCTTCAAATGATTGTTTAGCCTCGTTTGACCATTTAACCTCCCTATCCTTCTTAAGCATCTCAGTGATATGTTTGATAATTTCTGCAAAATTAGGAATAAACCATCTTAAAAAATTGATTTTTCCAATGAAATATTGAATTTCCTTTTTCTTTCTAGGAATATAGATTTTTAAGATGGCCTTTACTCTCTCTGGATCTATTTTTATTCCTTCAGCAGAAACAATATGCCCTAACAATTTACCTTCTGTCAGAGCAAAGTGAGACTTGTTTGGGTTAATGATAAACCAAAATTTCTACATTTAATAAAAATTTATCTCAAATGTTTTAGATGATCTTCATCAGACTTGGAGAAGACTGTGATATCATCTTGGTATATCACTACAAAATTTTCATTTTCACCCACAAAAGCTATATCCATAGCCCTCTGAAAAGTGGCACCTACATTCATAAGCCCAAAGGGCATTTTATCATACATAAAGGTCCCCCATGGAGTTGTAAATGCTGTTTTTTCTCTATCTTCTGGTTGTACTGCAATCTGGTTATAACCAGAAAATCCATCAATCATTGAAATTTTGTGAGATCCTATAACCCTCTGCAAAATCCGATCTATTTTTGGTAATGAATAGTTATCTTTCAAGCAATATTTATTCAAGTTGCGTAAATCTACACAAAGTCTTATCTCTCCATTCTTCTTATGTACATGCACCAAATTCGCAACCCATGATGAATATCTTAGAGGTACAATAATTTTTGCATCTAGTAATTTCTTTACCTCTTTTTGAATTACTGGCAGCAATGCTGGGTTAAGCCTTCTAAGCATCTGTTTGAAAGGCTTAGTATTTGGTTTCAAAGGAATTTTGTGCTGAATTATTCTAGTATCATATGTTTTTAAATCATTGTATGACCAAGCAAAAATGTCCACAAATTCTTTCATCAAACCAACTTATTTTCTCCTTTCCTCTTCTGATAGCAATTTTGACAATTTTATCATCTTAGGCTGATTTTCAGAACCAATGTTATATTCTATAACATTCTCATCAGTAGTCTGCAAAGTGGGTTTTATGAGTGTATCATCTTTTGAAAACAACCTCTCTAGCGGAACAAGTCCCTTAGGGATGAAATTCCCTTTTAACTCAACAATTTTGTGATTAGCTATTGAATTATTTCTGTGAGGTTCATTTTGTATCCATTCAAAATCCTGTTCATGATCAACTGTATTGTTTGAGAATTCACCTACAAACTCCAAAAATTCTTTTATTTCCTGATCATCAATAAAAAACTTTCCAATGTTTGATATTATCTGGGATAGAGGGTCTGTATCTTACATCAATTGGGTATTTCAAATGAGTTACCTTTGGAAGTTTGAAATATGCTGTTGTTAAGGCTAGGGAATCAGCTGTTTCATTGTATTCTCTGGGAACAAAAGTTATATTGAAAACTACAAAGAAATTTTGAATTAAATCCCAAGCCTCATTCCTATAAACTTTCAGTAAATACTGCTTTACCTGGTAAACACTTTTTACTTGCTGAATTACTAATTCGGAGTTGCCAAACATAGCAAGTTCTTTAATAGCCAAGTCTTTTGCTGCTCTTAACCCAAGAATCAAAGCCTCATATTCAGCAGTATTATTTTGTTGTTTTAAATTCCAATTTTTACATAAGGGAAATAACCTCACCTCTAGCTGAAATCAATAATACTCTTGTTTTTTCCCCCTCTTTACTTGATGCACCATCAAAATACATCTGCCATAAACCATCTGGTTCTTCTTTCTTTACCTGAACTGGAATATCTTTCTGTACTTGTAAAACTCCTTCAATTTCATCATTTAATTGCAACATACAAGAACCAAGATTTTCATCAATTGAATAGATTGGATGATTATTAGGATGTCTACTATCACTTACCAAATATGCCATCTCTACTTCTCTGTAAATTTTTCTAAATTCTCTTCCAAATACTGGAATTGTAGCATACGAAAGATCCATTTGCAGAGTTCCTCCCACTTTCTTTGCCTAGGATCTAGACAATAGCATACTAAATTTAGGAGAAATATCAACTACAACTATATCCATCAATACACTGTTCATAGGTACCTAAGTTAAATTCACCACCAGATCTTTGATTAGCCCAATACAGTTCACTGCCCTAGAATCAAACGCATACAAATCATGGTATGGTTTAGTAACACTCAGTCCTAAAGCTTCCATGACTGCTTTTTGCATGAGGTTATGTGAAGCTCCTGAATCTAGTAGACAATTATGCAATAGCTGATCATGTACTCAAAAAGTTACATAAAATGGAGGGGGATATTCTGAATTATCATCAGGTTGATCAAAAGTTTTTGACCCCACAGTAATAGTAGGTTTTTCATCTTGCAAATTAATCTCATCAGATGGGATAGGAGTAGGATTCACTGCGTTTTTGAAAGTTTTAAAAGCTACTTCCCTATAAACTTTACTCTTAATCAACTTTGTTAAAGGCACAGGGATTTTCACTTTATTAAGCTCATGCTCCAAACTGAAACCACTTACAGCTTTATTCACCTCCTCAAGATTTACCACTTCATCTTTTCTCTCATTTACAATTTGTTTCTGATTTGAAGACATATTTTGTTTAATAGGATGATATTTCACCATCTTTTTAGCTTGTGCTGCATGTTTTACCCCTGATCTAAGACCATATGATTTTTGTGGTATTTCCTGACAAACTTTAGTCATAGACATCTGATAATCATTTTCTTCATAATGATCTAATTCAGTAGCATAATGATAATCAGCTTTAATCAGAAAATGAGAAGAAGAATCATCATCAAACTGACTAATATTATGTTCCTGTTCTTCCAAATCATCTAACTCCCCCTCATCTATCTCATATGATTCATCATCTTTGACATTATTATTTTGAAAAGGAGGTTGAATCATTTGTTCTTCATTTTCTCACCTGTCTCTCTGAATATCATTACTTCGTTTTTCTCTTGGCAAAAACCTAGGAGCAAAAGGTCTTCTAAAATGATTTTTATTTGTTCCACCTTCCGGTATAGGTTTATTTTGATTTCTATTTCCCATTTCCAACCTATCAATATTAGCAGACAAATTTTTAATAATTTTATTCATTTCATCCATTTTATTGTCTGAAGATCTTCCTGTATGGGTGGATGTAATGATTTCTTTTTTATCCCTTTTGTCTACAATTTGATGTTCTATCTCCTCTTTGAGTTTATTCGAGGCTAAAATATTTGACTCTACTTCTAATGCTGCATTTTGGTATTTTGAAGTGACACGGATTTTATTTCTCTCAATAGCAAAGAAAACTCATGATCAAATGAGTTTGCATAAGTCAACTTTGCTGTTGTCTCGATGGGTTTTATTTCACCTAGAATCCTACTGTACATTTTATTGAATCTTTTGGAAAAATCTCCCACAACTTCATCCTTTTTTCTCTTTAATGATCCAAACTCTGTCATGTAATACAAATAATCTTTAGTGTCCCCCCATTGTCTCATAAATGCTTCTTCTAAAGCATCTATACCATCTATAGAGTTTGGTGGTAATTCTCTAAACCACTTTCTGACCTCACCATCTAAACTTTGAACAAAAACCCTCATCCAAACATCCTCATGTTCAAAATTATGATTGTATGCATAACTACAGAATGTATTCCAGTGTTCTTCTACAGTAGCATCTCCTTGGCCATTAAATATTGGAAGATACTTTTGATAATCTCCTGTTGGAAGAGCATTGAGAGGCTGGGATAAAACTAGTGGGGCATATCTTGCTGCTACCATAGCAGCCATTCGATTTTGAGGTTGAGCCATTCTAGGATTGAAAATGTTTGCACTTGTATTAGATTGAAGGGTGCTTGAATGTTGTGATGAAGGAGACAAATTACCAGGATTTGACTGATTCAATGGGATGGTCTTAACAAAAGGAATATGGGTTGAAAACTAAGAAGAAGCTCCTCTTTGCAATGCTTCAAGTTTAACCTTCTCTGATAGCAAAGGATTTGTAAAGACACGAAAATTGCCAATTTGAGAAGGGGTAAATAACAGGTCTAACTCTTCTCTTCCTTTTTCTGAATGTGGTTCAAAATAAGGAACTGGGATATATGAAGATTTAGGGATCTCGGAGGCTGTAGGATGTTTGAATTTTTCTGATGAAGTGGAAATTAAATTTCTCCTAGCCTCATTTAATAACTGTTCAGGATCCGAGACTCTTGGATTCAAAGGGGATGAGGGATTTCCTCGAGTTCCTATCTTTTTTGAAGCCACTGTAACTTTCTATAGGTGACTGATGTAGTGGACAACACGTCTGACTATTTTTGTTCACCCTATAAAATTAGTTTCAAAAGAATGTCAAATACCTAGGGAAGATGTCCTTTCATTTCTCTGTCCCCGACAATGATGCCAGAAGATGTTATCCCTAAAGTTGAACCTACACTACAAGGGTTCAAGCTTAAAGAAATATTTTTCAAAAATATAATTTAATGAAAATCAAGATAAAAACTGGGCTGGTATGTAATCAAAGCTATAGGAAAATCACATAATCATTAAAAAATTGTATAACATAAAACATAATACAAAATCCAATATCAAAGGAACTACGATCATGAATTTATGAAACGAGACTGACTCTATTATTAAAAGTTTAAAAGATAACTGTATTTCAGCATAAGAATCATGTAATGGGATTCAATTGACCATATACAGGATAAATCATAAGAAATACAATTCATAAAATACACAGCCAAATCATATTCATACTCATATCAAAGCAAAACCTGTATTGAAGATGTAGAGTATTTCATGTCATACAGAATATCATCAAAACTAGATTTCCATCACTCCAATTTCCACCCCCTTTTCAATCTAGTGACTATCCTTATATACAAAATATCTGAGTTTCTAAGATAGTTATCAGCTCCGACTTCTATGGATCGAGCTCTTTCAAAAATAGAAAGGTCAATCTCCTTTAAACAGTTTTTTAATACAAGTGTAAAATAAAATAGACATCTGTCAAAAACAAAATTGCTTTCAAAAGCAAACTATAACTCTAAATCTAAAGACTTTTAGAAGCCTCTGCCAAGATAGTTAAATCACTTAAAACTTGGGACCGCTTTTGCAACCTGGAAAACTCAGCATCTTTGTTCTCCTCCTTACTCTGAGCCTTCATGTGTTCGAGCTGCTTCTGGATGGTTCTTTTTTCCTTTAGAATGTTTTTAGATATTGATAGCAATTTCTGATAATCTGCCTCATTATCCTCCAGATCTTCTCGAAGTATTTTATTTGTTGTCATTAAATTTTCATTAATGTTCTGTAAAAACCTAGTTTGCTCCTTGTATGTCTGTAAAGATTTCTTGACTTGATTTAATTTTGGAGTTATTTCAATGTCTTCTTCTTTCATATGGACCTCATCTTCCTGTGGAATCCTTGATGCTAAGCAATCCTCTGAATAAACTTGTTTGTTTATGCAAAATATTTCTGGTATAAACCCTGGAACTCCCTAAGCATCAATGAACTTCTCATTATCTGAATAATACTGACCTTTGGATGTGTGTAAAGTCTCTTTGCTGAAAGCATCATCTATCATCACGATTTCCTCACAGTCTTCATGTGTTGATTTCATCTCGCCCTGCAACTTCCTTCTTAACCTAGTCCTAGGCTTCACATCCATGCTCTCTGACTTCAACAGCTGATCACGAGCTTCATTTTTTGAAGTTATATTCTTTAACATAACACTTAACTTTTTAGGGTTTTCATCTGTGAATGAAGCTTCAGGACATCAGCTTTTATGAACTGGTTTTTCTATAAAACCCTTCCCTTCTGCTACAACAGCTTCAATTTGTTTTTTGTGATTTGTTATTTGTTGGTCCAAGTCTTCCATTACCATTTTTCCTTTCTCTTTAGTCTTTTCTTCAAACCATAGCTCTGACAGCATATTTTTACAAGTTCGTCCTTCCTTATGCAGTTGTGAAACAATCAACAGTTTTATTAAACCCTGAGGGTATACTCAGCGAGCAGTATGGTTTGGATGCCCCTACACCCATGCAATCATCTTTTACAGGCTCCTTAATAGGTAGAATGGGAGATTGAGCTTCAAGCTTCCATTAAGGTGCATCGACAACCGTAGATGGCATTTGAGAACCCTGTCATACCGACCATCGCATGTAATATAATTTTGCACTATTTTTAAGGGAATTTTCTAGTTAGGTTTTATCTTACTGAGATGGATACCATTCTTCCATTCTAATTTTTTAAAACCTGGCATTAAGAACTCACTGTAATGTCCTTGAAAGTCCTGTTTCTTAAACCATCTTTCTCCTTGCGCCAGAACATTTATTGCTTCACCAATAGATTCTTCATTTACCCTGACTGTTAAACTCTTAAGCTGAACCATTTCATCATTATAATTTTTGATAAAAGCCATAGTTACCTGTGAATGATAACCCTACAATTTTTCACAGAAAGCAAACCATCCAGCATTCGTCATCAATTGGGCTAACCTTGGAAACTTCAGTATCCATTCTGTGTTATTGGGTTCTAATCTGTAAATCAAGCCTCCCGGCTTTCTTCTCAAAACGATTTCTGAATCCTCTTCCTCTGTTATCTTCGACATTTCTGCAACCCTTTCACAATATACACTTCCAAGAAGAAATTATGATGTTTTGTTTCCCGAGAACAGTTTACATCGAACTGCGGAAGACTATACTATGTAAAATTTGCCTTCTTCAAGAACGAAAATACAGGAACAAATCAAATTCCTGCTATTTTCAGATCTACTGTACATATTATTTGCAGAATTCGGGATCTAGAACTATAAATGTCCATAGCATAGAAACAGTCTCTAATGATCTTCACCAAGTTCGGAAGAGAATTTGAGCATGACATATTTTAGGGAAAATATAAGATTATTATGAATCTGCCAACATTTCGGTCGTTGGTACTAGCACTCATTACATAAAATGCCTCAATTTCATATTCAAAACACTTGAGCAAGCCAATGAGTGACATGATGTAAAACATGATTACTTAAATAGGACTGATTTTAAGAAATAATTATACAAAGTACCAAGCCTGTCCACATAAATATGTCTACATATACCATAGTTTCATTGTCATATTTTTTATACCAAATGGTACTGATGAATAAAATCATTAATGAAATACTCTAAAAATGCTGCCAGTTTGAGAAATGCTACTAGTTTGAAAATCGCTGCTAGTTTGAGAATCCAATTCATAATATAAAACCTCTTGCACTTAATATAGGTTCATAGCTTTAAATAAGTGATGATTTGAAGCTTCAAAATATATAATAAGAAAAATATAAAAATAATGGCATTCAAAAAAGGTGTAAAACAAGGTAAAAGTTAAAAACAAAAACTCATCATAATAAAAAACCTATAAAACCCTAGGATAAAAAATTAAACAACCTTAGAGATAACATCTAGCTCCATTTGGGGAAAAAGTTTTCCCTTTGAAACTTTGAGAACATGTTGACCTGTGCCTTCAGAAATCTACTAAATCCATTTCTATCTTATTGGGATGGAGTCTTATTCAAAGAAAATGATATATACAGTGAATATGTACAATGACCCTTTTTCCCTTAAATATGTATAAAAATGCTTTAAGAAATGTCCATTGACTGGACCTGCAATCTCCTCACCATTCAAATTTTGAAAAACAAAAGTGTTGTTTCCCAGGATCTTGATCATTGAAAAAGGCCCTATCCATAAATTATCGAACTTCCCATGCTTACCTTTTTCCTCCTTTCATGCATCCCACCTGAGAACAAGGTCACCCACTGCAAACATATCTTTTTTAAATTTCTTATCAAAGCTTTCCTTCATTCTTATTTTATGCCTCTTAGCTTTATTTTTGATAGCTTCTCTCTCCTGCTACAATTGAATTATCTGAAAAAAATTTCTTCTTATATCATCAGGTTCCTCTTTTATTTTCTGCATAAATTTAATGACTGGAGCCGCCAATTGAATAGGGAAAACAACATCAACTTCATATACTAATTGGAAAGGGGATGTCCCAATTGACTTCTTAATAGTTACTCTATCAGCCCAAAGAGCAAATTTTAATTTGGTATCCCAAGTCCTTTTATTCTCAAATAACATTTTCTTGATACTGTTTACAATGTTTTTATTACTGGATTCTGCTAATCCATTATCCTGTGGGTAGTATGATGTGGACAGTTTCAAGTTAATATTATTTTCTTCACAAAATTTCATCATCTTTCTTGATTTAAAAGCAGGAGCATTATCAGTGACTAATTTCCTTGGGCATCCAAACCTACTAAGAATGTTGTCCTGAAGGAAATTAATTATGACTTGGTCAGCTGCTCTCCTTGTAGGAACTGCCTCCACCCATTTAGTGAAAAAATTAGTATCAGTTAGAATCCATTTATGCTATCCACTAGAAGGAGGATGAATTTCACCAATGAAGTCTAAACCCCACTGCTGAAATGGACAATTTACTGTAATAGGCTTCAAGGGTAAGGACTGAAGTTTATGCTTACCTGCAAACTTTTGACACTCCACACATGATCTGACCTGATGATACACATCTGAGAAAAGGGTAGGCCAATAATATCCTTCTCTTAGGATTTTAAAAGTAGTTTCCTTCCTATACTTGTTCCCTCCACATACTCCACTGTGCAATTCTGAAATAACAGCATCAACTTTTGATTTTTCCAAACACTTCAACAATATTCCTCCAGGATCCCTCCAGTACAAAACCTGATTTATTAAAACATACTTCATTGCTTTTAGTTTTAATGATCTACATTCATTTATATTCAATTCCAAAGGGCATTGTAAGTATAAATGGAAATGTACAATATCTTTATACCAATCAGACTCACCATACCTACTATAAACCTACTGCTTACTGTATTCTGTTTCCATATCCTACTCTGAATGTTCTGTCATCACATGAATATTTCATACCTGACAATTTGATTCCGTTACAAGCTCAGCTAATCCCTAGCCGTTTACCAATTTCGTTGGTTTAATATCCATGTCATATTCCATAACCTTAGCTATCCATTTGCCTCTTTTTCCCTCGTTGTCAGGCTGTGCTAAAATTTCCTTGACTACTGAACTTGGAACATATGCCAAAATCTTGGAATGTAAAACATATATCCTGAAGAATTTAAGAGCTTTAACTAAAGCATATGCGTGTTTTTCCATTATATTATATTTAAGCTCTGAGTCTCTTAATGTTTTACTGAAAAAGGAAATTGGTTGTTCCAAACCATTTGAATTCTTTTGCAATAATACAACAGCTATCATGTGTCTTTTGATGCAAATGAGAAAATTGCAAAATCTTTTGTATAATCAGGAGCTATCAATACTGGTGCTTCTATTAATTCCTGCTTTATGGCTTCAAATGGTTGTTTAGCCTCGTTTGACCATTTAACCTCCCTATCCTTCTTAAGCATCTCAGTGATATGTTTGATAATTTCTGCAAAATTAGGAATAAACCATCTTAAAAAATTAATTTTTCCAATGAAAGATTGAATTTCCATTTTATTTCTAGGAATATTGATTTTTAAGATGGCATGTAATCTCTCTGGATCTATTTTTATTCCTTCAGTAGAAACAATATGCCCTAACAATTTACCTTCTGTCAGAGCAAAGTGAGACTTCTTTGGGTTTAATGATAAACAAAACTTTCTGCATTTAATAAAAATTTGTCTCAAATGTTTTAGATGATATTCATCAGAGTTGGAGAAGACTATGATATCATCTTGGTATATCACTACAAATTTTTCATTTTCACCCACAAAAGCCATATCCATAGCCCTCTGAAAAGTGGCACCTACATTCATAAGTCCAAAGGGCATTTTATCATACATAAAGGTCCCCCATGGAGTTGTAAATGCTATTTTTTCTCTATCTTTCAGTTGTACTGCAATCTGGTTATAACCAGAAAATCCATCAATCATTGAAATTTTGTGAGATCCTACAACCCTCTACAAAATCTGATCTATTTTTGGTAATGAATAGTTATCTTTCAAGCAAGATTTATTCAAGTTGCGTAAATCTACACAAAGTTTTATCTCTCCATTCTTCTTATGTACAGGCACCAAATTCGCAACCCATGATGAATATCTTAGAGGTACAATAATTTTTGCATCTAGTATTTTCTTTACCTCTTTTTGAATTACTGGCAACAATGCTGGGTTAAGCCTTCTAAGCATCTGTTTGAAAGGCTTAGTATTTGGTTTCGGGGGAATTTTGTGCTGAATTATGCTAGTATCATACGTTTTTAAATCATGATATGACCAAGCAAAAATTTCCACAAATTCTTTCAGCAAACCAACGTATTTTCTCCTTTCCTCTTCTGACAGCAATTTTGACAATTTTATCATCTTAGGCTGATTTTCAGAACCAATGTTATATTCTATAACATTCTCATCAGCAGTTTGCAAAGTGGGTTTTATGAGTGTATCATCTTTTGAAAACAACCTCTCTAGCAGAACAAGTCCCTTAGGAATGAAATTCCCTTTTAACTCAACAATTTTGTGATCAGCTATTGAATTATTTCTGCAAGGTTCATTTTCTATCCATTCAAAATTCTGTTCATGATCAACTGTATCATCTGAGATTTCACCTACTAAATCCAGAAATTCTTTTATTTCCTGATCATCATTAAAAAATTTCCAATGTTTAATAATATATGGGACAGAGGGTCTATATCTTACATCAATTGGGTATTTCAAATGAGTTACCTTTGGAACTTTGAAATATGCTGCTGCTAAGGCTAGGGAATCAGCTGTTTCATTGTATTCTCTTGGAACAAAAGTTATATTGAAAGCTACAAATAAATTTTGAATTAAATCCCAAGCCTCATTCCTATAAAATTTCAATAAATACTGCTTTACCTAGTAAACACTTTTTACTTGCTGAAATACTAATTCAGAGTCGCCAAACACAACAAGTTCTTTAATACCCGAGTCTTTTGCTGCTCTTAACCCAAGAATCAAAGCCTCATATTCAAGAGTATTATTTGTTGTTTTAAATTCCAATTTGTACATAAGGGAAATAACCTCACCTCCAACTGAAATCAATAATACTCCTGCTCCTACCCCCTCTTTACTTGATGCACCATCAAAATACATCTACCATAAACCATCTGGTTCTTCTTTCTTTACCTGAACTAGAATATCTTTATGTACTTGTAAAACTCCTTCAATTTCATCATTTAATTGCAACTTACAAGAACCAAGATTTTCATCAATAGAATAGATCGGATGATTATTAGGATGTCTACTATCACTTACCAAATATGCCATCTGTACTTCTCTGTAAAGTTTTCTGAATTCTCTTCCAAATACTGGAATTGTAGCATAGGGAAGATCCATTTGTGGAGTTCCTCCCACTCTCTTTGCCTAGGATCTAGACAATAGCATACCAAATTTAGGAGAAATATCTGCTACGACTATATCCATCAATACACTCTTCATAGGTACCTGAGTTAAATTCACCACCAGATCTTTGATTACCCGAATACACTTCACTGCCCTAGAATCAAAAGCATACAAATCATGGTATGGTTTAGTAACACTCAGTCCTAAAGCTTCCATGACTGCTTTTGGCATGAGGTTATGTGAAGCTCCTGAATCTAGCAGACAATTATGCAATAGCTGATCATGTATTGAAAAAGTTACATAAAATGGAGGAGGATATTCTGAATTATCATCAGGCTGATCAAAAGTTTTTGACCCCACAGTAATAGTAGGTTTTTCATCTTGCAAATTAATCTCATCAGATAGGATAGGAGTAGGATTCACTACATTTTTGAAAGTTTTAAAAGCTACTTCCCTGTAAGCTTTACTCTTAATCAACTCTATTAAAGGCACAGGGATTTTCACATTATTAAGATCATGCTCCAAACTTAAACCACTTACAGCTTTATTCACCTCCTCAAGATTTACCGCTTCATCTTTTCTCTCCTTTACAATTTGTTTATGATTTGAAGACATATATTTTGTTTAATAGGATGAGCTTTCACCATCTTTTTAGCTTGTGCTGAATGTTTTACCCCTGATCTAAGACCATATGATTTTTTTGGTATTTTCTGACAAACTTTAGGCATAGACATCTGATAATCATTTTCTTTATAATGATCTAATTCAGTAGCATAATGATAATCAACTTTAGTCAGAAAATGAGAAGAAGAATCATCATCAAACTGACTAATATTATGTTCCTTTTATTCCAAATCATCTAACTCCCCCTCATCTATCTCATATGATTCACCATCTCTGACATTATTATTTTGAAAAGGAGGTTGAATCCTTTGTTCTTCATTTTCTCGCTTGTCTCTCTGAATATCATTATTTCATCTTTCTCTTGGCAAAAAACTAGTAGCAAAAGGTCTTCTAAACTGATTTTGATTTGTTTCACCTTCCGGTATAGGTTTATTTTGATTTCTATTTCCCATTTCCAACCTCTCAATCTTAGCAGAATTTTTTTTAATAATTTTATTCATTTCATCCATTTTACTGTCTAAAGATATGTATGGCTGGATGTAATGATTTCTTTTTTACCCCTTTTGTCTACAATTTGATTTTAGGTCTCCTCTTTGAGTTTATTTGAGGCTAAAATATTTGACTCTACTTCTAATGCTGCATTTTGCATATTTTGAAGTTACACAGATTTTCTTTCTCTCAATAGCAAAGAAAACTCATGATCAAATGAGTTTTCATAAGTCAACTTTGATGTTGTCTCGGTGGGTTTTATTTCAGCTGGAATCATACTGTACATTTTATTGAATCTTTTGGAAAAATCTCCCACAACCTCATCCTTTTTTTTCTTTAATGATCCAAACTCTGTCATGTAATACAAATAATATTTAGTGTCCCCCCATTGTCTCATAAATGCTTCTTCTAAAGCATTTATACCATCTATAGAGTTTGGTGGTAATTCTCTAAACCACTTTCTGACCTCATCATCTAAAATTTGAACAAAAACCCTCATCCAAACATCCTCATGTTCAAAATTGTGATTGTCTACATAACTACAGAATGTATTCCAGTGTTCTTTTGCAGTAGCATCTCCTTGGCCATTAAATCTTGGAAGATATTTTTGACAATATCCTACTGGAAGAGCATTGAGAGGCTGGGGTAAAACTAATGGGGCATATCTTACTGCTACCATAGCAGCCATTCGATTTTGAGGTTGAGCCATTCTAGGATTGGAAATGTTTGAACTTGTATTAGACTGAAGGGTGCATGAATGTTGTGATGATGGAGACAAATTACCAGGATTTGACTGATTCACTGGGATGGTCTTAACAAAAGGAATATGGGTTGAAAAAAAAGAAGAAGCTCTTATTTGCAATGCTTCAAGTTTAACCTTCTCTGACAGCAAAGGATTTGTAGAGACACGAAAATTGTAAATTTGAGAAGGGGTAAATAACATGTCTAACTCTTCTCTTCCTTTTTCTGAATGTGGGTCAAAAGAAGGAACTGGGATAGATGAAGGTTTAGGGATCTCCAAGGCTGTAGGATATTTGAATTTTTCTGATGAAGTGGAAATTAAATTTCTCCTGACCTCCTTTAATAACTGCTCAGGATCCAAGACTCCTGGATTCAAAGAAGATGAGGGATTTCCTCGAGTTGCTATATTTTTTAAAGCCACTGTAACTTTCTATAGGTGACTGATGTCGTCTATAACAAGTCTGACTGATTTTGTTCACCTTGAAAAATTAGTTTCATAAAAATGTCGAATACCCAGGGAAGATGTCCTTTCGTTTCTCTGTCCCCAGCAACGACGCCAGAAGATGTTATCCCTAAAGTTGAACCTAGACTACAGGCGTTCAAGCTTAAAGAAATCTTTTTCAAAAATATAATTTAATGAAAATCAAGATAAAAACTGGGCTGGTATGTAATCAAAGCTATAGGAAAATCACATAATCATTAAAGAACTGTATAACATAAAACAAAATACAAAATCCAATATCAAAGGAATTACGATCATGAATTTATGAAACGAGACTGACTCTATTATTAAAAGTTTAAAAGATAACTGTATTTCAACATAAGAATCATGTAATGGGATTCAATTGACCATATACAGGATAAATCACAAGAAATACAATTCATAAAATACACAGTCAAATCATAATCATACTCATATCAAAGCAAAACCTGTATTGAAGATGTAGAGTATTTCATGTCATATAGAATATCAACAAAACTGGATTTCTATCACTCCAATTGCCACCCCCTTTTCAATCTAGTGACTATCCTTATATACAAAATATCTGAGTTTCTAAGATAGTTATCAGCTCCTACTTCTATGGATCAAGCTCTTTCAAAAATAGAAAGGTCAACTCCTTTAAATAGTTTTTTAATACAAGTGTAAAATAAAATAGACATCTGTCAAAAACAAAATTGCTTTTAAAAGAAAACTATAACTCTAAATCTAAAGACTTTTAGAAGCCTCTACCAAGATAGTTAAATCACTTCAAACCTGGGACCGCTTTTGCAACCTGGAAAACTCAGCATCTTTTCTCTCCTCCTTACTCTGAGCCTTCATGTGTTCGAGCTACTTTTGGATCGTTCTTTTTTCCTTTAGAATGTTTTTAGATATTGACATCAATTTCTGATAATCTGCCTCCTTATCCTCCAGATCTTCTCGAAGTATTTTATTTGTTGTCATTAACTTTTCATTAATGTTCTATAAAAACCTAGTTTGCTCCTTGTATGTCTGCAAATATTTCTTGACTTGATTTAATTCTGGAGTTATTTCAATGTCTTCTTCTTTCATATGGACCTCATCGTCCTGTGGAATCCTTGATGTTGAGCAATCCTCTAAATCAACTTGTTTGTTTGTGCAAAATATTTAAGCTACAAACCCTGCAACTCCCTGAACATCAATGAACTTCTCATTATCTAAACAATACTGACCTTTGGATGTGTGTAAAGTCTCTTCGCTGAAAGCATCATCTATCATCATGATTTCCTCACAGTCTTCATGTGCTGATTTCATCTCTGCTTACAAATTCCTTCTTAACCTAGTCCTAGGATTCACATCCATGCTCTCTGACTTCAACAGCTGATCACGAGCTTCATTTTTTTAAGTGATATTCTTTAACATAACACTTAACTTTTCAGGGTTTTCATCTGTGAATGAAGCTTCAGGACATAAACTTTTATGAACTGGTTTTTCTATAAAACCCTTCCCTTCTGCTACAATAGATTCAATTTGATTTTTGTGATTTCTTATTTGCTTGTCCAAGTCTTCCATTACCCTTTTTCCTTTCTCTTTAGTCTTTTCTTCAAACCCTAGCTCTGATAGTATATTTTCCCAAGTTCATCCTTCCCTGTGTAGTTGCGAAACAATCAACAGTTTTATTAAACCCTGATGGTATACTAAACGAGCAGTATGCTCTGGATGGCCCTGAACCGATGCAATCATCTTTTGCAGGCTCTTTAATAGGTAGAATGGGAGATTGAGCTTCAAGCTTCCATTAAGGTGCATCAACAACCGTAGATGGCATTTGAGAACCATGTCATACCAACCATCGCATGTAATATAATTTTGCACCATTTCTAAGGGAATTTTCCAGTTAGGTTTTATCTTGCTCACATGGATACCATTCTTCCATTCTAATTTTTCAAAACCTGGCATTAAGAACTCACTGTAATCTCCTTGAAAGTCCTGTTGCTTAAACCATCTTTCTCCTTGCGCTGGAACATCTATTGCTTCAGCAATAGATTCTTCATTTACCCTGACTATTAAACTCTTAAGCTAAACCATTTAATATTTATAATTTTTGATAAAAGCCATAGTTACCTGTGAATGACAACCCTACAATTTTTCACAGAAAGAAAACCATCCAGCATTTGTCATCAATTGGGCTAACCTTGGAAACTTCAGTATCCATTCTGTGTTATTGGGTTCCAATCTAGAAATCGGGCCTCCTGGCTTTCTTCTCACCACTATTTCTGAATCCTCTTCCACTGTTATCTTCGACATTTCTGCAACCCTTTCACAATATACACTTCCAAGAAGAAATTATGTTTTTTTGTTTCCTTTCAACAGTTTACATCGAAATGCAGAAGGTTATGCTATGTAAAAGTTTCCTTCTTCAAGAATGAAAATACAGGAACAAATCAAATTCTTGCTATTTTCAGATCTACTGTACATATTATTTCTAGATTTTGGGATCTAGAACCAGAAATGTCCATAGCATAGAAACAGTTTCTAATGATCTTCACCAAGTTCGAAAGGGAATTTGAGCATGACAGATTTTAGGGAAAATATAAGATTATTATGAATCTGCCAACATTGCCCTCATTGGTACTAGTACTCATTACATAAAATTCCTCGATTTCATATTCAAAACACTTGTACAAGCCAAGGAGTGACACGATGTAAAACACGATTACTTAAACATGACTGCTTTTAAGAAATAATTATACAAAGTACAAATCCTATCCACATAAATATATTTACATATACCATAGTTTCATTGTCATATTTTTTATACCAAATGGTACTGATGAATAAAATCATTAATGAAATACTCTAAAAATGCTACCAGTTTGAGAAATGCTGCCAGTTTGAGAAATGCTTCCAGTTTGAAAAACGCTGCCAGTTTGAGAATCCAATTCATAATATAAAACCTCTTGCAATTAATATAGGTTCATAGCTTTAAATAAGTGATGATTTGAGGCTTCAAAAGATATAATAAGAAAAATATAAAAATAATGGCATTCAAAAAAGGCGTAAAACAAGGTAAAAGTAAAAACAAAAACTCATCATAATAAAAAACCTATAAAACCCTAGGACAAAAAATTAAACAACCTTAGAGATAACACATCCAACTATGAGCTCACAAAATTTATACAATGGTTCCTCTTTACAAGTTGTTTGTTGCATTTCGTGTGAGTTAAAATTGGTTGATACCAATAGCTTATGTAGTGAATTCAAGGGACGATGTTTGAGATATAGACCCGCTCATTATACTTTAGAATTGTTCTTGTTTTAGTCGTTGTTTGAAACATGGGAAGTAGTAAGGATTAAAGAATGATCCATGTAGGAAACCATATAATTTGGTCTTTCATTACCATTCCTGGTCTTTTTTTACTATACCATCATAGTAAACCCTTCAAAACCACCTTATTCCATCATAAAGGTTTCCTTTTTTGGTTATGAAACCCTAGAACATAAGATAAACCACCACTTGTTTAAGGAAAATGATCATACTAACTCGATATTGATCGAATAAAACATCTGTAAATGGCCGTTCAACTGCATTTATTGTGTTGGAAAGGGGTTGGGGTAAGTTGCGCAACATCATGGATGTTGCATAAGCTCGGGAGACACCGTGCAAGGAAGAAGATATACTACTTATGAATATTTTGTGTCACTTTTTGTATTTTTGACCACATTTTTGTGGATATTGGTCATTAGTCAGTTAGGAGTTAGTTAGAAGTTAGTTAGAAGTGGACCATGAATGTAAAGGCACAATTCTATAAATAGAAGAAGAATTGTGAATGAATAGATATCAATAGATTAGAAAGGAGAGATCGTAGAGAAGATGAAGTTGTAGACTGTGAAATATTTGTTTTGAATGTGTAGTTAATCGCGTGAGGTTAATATAATGGGAAGGAGATTGTTTTGAATTACTTTCTTGCTATTATCTTTTGCACGTTTTCCTATTGTGCAAATCCACGGATGAAGCTTCTATGTGACATAGATCTATCATGCAATGTTTACTGCTTATGAATGGTATTATTTTCATATATCTGTTGTGCGACAGTATGACTATTTCTGTTATATGATGCTTCTACTATGAATAAATGACGTGGTCTGTCGACTAATGATGATGAATGGTTTTGTGAATGATTAGACGACTGGTTAGATATGATAGATAGACAAATGAAATGTCGATACCCATAGTCCTCTTCTTTTCTGTGAAAACTTGGTTTTGTCATTTCTCCCTTGAACATCTTGGGTGAGACTTCATCTGCTCTACAGGTGTTGATGGATAGGGTAAAACCTATCTGGGCGGATGCTCAGGGAGATTGCAGTGAGTTGAGTGTCGACAGAGTGGGACCACTATCGACTAGGTTTTGTTGGTTGAAGTTTGAGCCAACATATTGATCTTGAGGATGAAAAGGAGCCTATAAGGTGTAGAAATTGATTTGTTTCCATTGAGAGAACATGTGATTGGGTTTATATCTGACTGAAACATGTCTCCAAAATTTCATCAAAACTACAACAAGGGGATTCCCTCTGCATTTCCTCCTATTAAAAAAACATGAAAACCACACTTACATATGACAAGAAATTAAAATTTTTGTTTGGTAATAGTCATGGACATCTTGGTGGTTGGTGGCTCTAGTTGTAGCATGCAACTATGTATGGAGTAACAAATTATTTGACAACGTGGTTGTAAATTGATTGAAATTGAGATCCTCTTATATCGTTTGACCCTCAAATATAAACTTGTGTCCTTCACCTATACAAATCACAATATTTTAGACTTGGGTGGGGAAATTATCAAGCACTCGCATATATTTGTGTAGGTGTCCAAGGTATTGCATTATCTTTACCATCTGGGAAATATATAAGTAATTTGGTTCATAGTGATTGTTGAAGTTTGCATACTCCCCCTCTTTGTTATCTCATTCAATTTTTACTATTTATATTTCTTTTTCTTTGTTTTCTTCTAACAATCTCTTGTAGGATTAGCTGGGGTTATCCAAACCCATCCCCAACAAGAGGCTTGATATTGGGGCCTTACTCAGCATACAAGGCCTAGCTCCATCCCAAAGTAGGAAGCACTCTTGTGCATTCTTTCCCACAGCACTAGTAATGGCGACTTTGCTCTATTCTTGTTCATTTTTCTTTGTGTAGGTTTTTTCTTGTAGTGGAGCTAATTTTTGGTAACTTGTTTCCTACAAGTGAAGTGGTTCATCCCCACATTCTAGAAATTCGACCTTCATTTGGATATGAAAATCCATTTACAGTACAGTAGTGCAGCTCTTGTTGTTTCTTGGGTGCTACAACACGTTCAAACCTTTGATAAACATGTTGTCATGATATTTTAATAGTATTCTACCTACACAATATATTTGTCACGATCTAACATGAAATTTCCTCACTACCATGACACTACATTGCACTACTGAGTATTTTAGTCATCCTGCAGAGCTAATGTATTTATTTCTACACTATTGTTCATTTATTTTCTTTTTATATGTTTGTTCAATGATTTACAACCCACTAGATGCTCACTAATTACCCAAGAACTAATTAGTTTACACTGATTACTTGTTCTATTAGTAACTATCACACCTGGACTATGATTAAGGAGTAGAGGGGATATCCCCCCTCAAAATTGACTTATATAACCAACTTTGAGGATCTCCAAGGACCTCATTGTTGTCACTAGTGTCGAGATTTAATAAGATTGTTGGTTTTTCTTTGAACATCCTTAGTTTAAAGTAGTGTAGAATCTGTTATATGCACACAAGCAAGGACCTAAATCCCCTTTCCTTCCCAAATATTCTCTTCATGATATTTGTGAATAAAAAAAGGATTGAAGGGTGAAATACCTCCTATTAACACATAACATTGATTTTTTTTTCAAGCATCACTAGTTTGTTTAGATCTCAACTTACAATCATTTTGTTTTAAGAAATTAATTAATTGCAACAATATTATTTTCTTTCATCACATGTGTATGCACACTAGAATACGCTAAGGAACCTAAATACTCTATCCAACCAAGTATGCTCTTCACAATTTTAGTGAATCGAAAAGGAAGGACCATGTCAAATACCTACCTTATACTCATTTAATTCACAAAAAAAAATTAAAATCAACCATTGTAATATTCTAACCAACTAAAATCCTGCAAAGTAGGTCACAAAATAGTATTTTAGCTTGGCAGGATGCTTGGGTTAGGAATCCAAACAATACCCAACTACTTAGTTTCATTAGCCATATTTTTGAAAATTAACATTGTTGTCTTCTAAGGTACTTTAAATCTTGGTATAAGCAAGTGTGCTCAATCCTAGATCATATAGGTGTACCATGACCAAGGAGGTAAAACCCAAGCTATAGCTTCCCTACTCTTCCCTATGAGGCACTAATCTTGTTGTTAGGGAGATGATAGTATACTCCCCAGGCCTAGCTGTCGATCCACACTCGATGCAAGGTAACCATAGTGGCCAAACTTAGGATATCACCAAGGAACATTTGGGAGTGCAAGTGATTCCTAATGTCATCCATTTCCATTGGGGTGTGTTCCCAATTCTTCTTTATTAGAACATTGGACCAATCGTTGATAGAATTGGCTCTTTGTTTCCTCCACTAGTTAGTTGGTGAGTGGATTCCACTATCACCATCAATTGTGCTTTTGGGAGGCATAGTTACAATTGAGAAGAAATATGTTAGGTCTTTGTAGGCAATTTACACTGGTTCATTTCTAAATACAAGCTCATTAAACTTGTAATTTAAAAAGAACCAACATGTAGATACCATTACACTAAGCCATATTTGCACATATCGCTCACATAATGCACCACAATGTATCTGTCATGGTTGGAATAATTTTTTCATTTGTCTACATTGTGTTTATTTTATTACTCATCACTCTCACTTGACAACTAGACTTCGATCGTTGGGGAACAAACCCCCCCCTAAGGTAGTCCCACATACTACAAGGCCTTTTCCTTCTCTCGAGGGGTGTGTTTCCATTATTTCCCTATCGCACACAAGGGATATCACCAGGTTGTGGTCGCTCATAGGCCACATTGATTACTTCATTTAGATGAGGATACACCTTAGTTGATTCACTCTCCACTTAAAGATAGTGTTGATCCTTTCCCATTCTTTTCTAGAGGAAGAGATTCATCATTAAGTACTCCTCCACATAGGAATACTCAACCTTTTTCTCCCCCATCGAGAAGAAGTCACATTACATATTCATCTTCCCCTACAAGACAAATATCACCACTGCATATTCCAAGGTATCCCCCTTGAGGAAACAACATATAGAATAACATAGTGTCACCCAATCCTAATTTTAACTTACCTTTTATGGAAATCTTGAACCTCCGTGACCTAGCCAAGTTCGTAAATGATCCCATATATCACAATGCCACTTGGACATATATGCCGGAAAATATAGCTTCAGATATCCCTAATTTTGAAGGAAAACTAGGAGATGATCCCACCAACCATATTATGTCTTTCCATCTATGGTGTTCCTCTAATAGCATAGTGGAAGATTAAGTCTTCCTCCATCTCTTCAGAAGAGCCTTAACCGATGCATCTATGAAATGGTATGTCAGTTTGGAAACCACCTCTCATGGTACATTTGAGACTATTGCCACACCATTTCTATCCTATTTCCAATTTCCAATAAGACACAATCTTGTCCTCAAAATTCTCACTAAGTTTCGATAAAACAAAGCGATACATATAGTAGACCATATCCAAAAATGGTGCCATCATTGTGCATTATGAAAAATCAACATTCAAGGTCCCTTCCTCTTGGATTGGTTGCTCAAATCACTTCAACTAACTGTACCAAAAGATATGGCTATCTCCATTCCATAAACTAAGGAAGAGGCTATTCTTAAATCCCAAAACTTTGACCTTATATATGACCAATCAGGTTATTTGTACACTATACTTATAGATTCCCCTAAACATCGATCCCTCGATCCTCCCTTACATGGATGTCACATTCTACATATGGGATTAATGGGTCCATTTATTCCCAAAGTAAATTCCCCCCACAAACAAATCCTGCACCACCACCATTGGTGACAAAGTATGCACCTATCCCCATTGTGTCAGTTCCCACTCCTACTGCACCTAATCCCTGATTTGGTTAGTCTCTGTATGGAGCATACAATGTTGTTTATCCAATTACAATACAAATATAGTCGGTTACTCAACCACCAATGACACCACCTATATCATCATCCACATCATATGCGGAAGAACCTACTTATGTACCACCCTAGGGATATAATCCCTATTACCCATATCCATGTCCTCCTAGAATGACACCCATGCCTATTATGTGAGTCAAATTTATTTATCCCTATATGCAACAACAAAATCAATAACTTGATCATTTGAATATTTCCAATCCCCCAAACCCATAGAATCACAGAAAGAAGAAAGAGAAGAACATGAACCCCAAAAAACAAGGGCAAGGAAGCAGCCAATCCCCCCAGCAAAACCAAACCTAGGGTAACTAATCACCGCAAGGGGGAAATCCCCCCAAGAAAGTAAAGAACGTGAATTTGAGGACCAAATTCCCTTGCATGATATGTGGTGATTATGGTCACTACACTCACCATTGTCTGCTTATCCTGGACTCAAAAGATGTTGAGAGCCTAGAAGAAGACATCCGCAAAAACCTCCTCAAGCGCCTCCTGCACAAAAAATACAACAAGCGATTTTTCAACAATCGTTTACCAATAAACTTGGTGTTTACCCAACAAATAGACCCTTACCCCCCAGGTTATGGACCATTCCAAAACATTTACATGGCCCAAGCATTTGTTAACCTACAAACTTGTAATAAGGAGTACACTAATGCAGAAACCTTGCCTGTCATTGAAGGAAATTTCATTCCTTTAGGAGGCCCTTGCAAATGCCATGACCTACCATAGATAAAATTTTGAGGATCCCTAAAGCACTATTAAGGAGTACCCCTCATAACCCCCACATTAAGGCTGCACATAACTACAACATTGTCGATGATCTATAACAATCACCAAATGCCATGTCAACCCTAGATGTACTTCAATCGTGCCCTTACCAATGAAAGATGTTGTTGAATACAGTAGTTGTTTTTGACCCTTTTGAATCAAATATTATGATGTTTGACCTCGATAATAGTTAACCATGAGTAGCCTCATCGGTCGCATTTCAATTGTTGTTCATAGTAAAAAAAATCATCATCCATCGATGCATCATTGATGAATGCACATCCACAGGCGTAATGTCTTCCAAGATGTGGAAAAAATTGGGCTCCCTGAGTTAGAAACATCCTCTAGTGATCTTCACTCATATGATGGTAGGACATCTCATCAACGAGGATTGTACCAAAATTTCCCCATTGAACTATGGGATAATATGGTAATGATCGATGTTGATGTCATAGACACCCAATTGGACTACAACATTCTCTTGGGTTGTAGTTATATGTATTCCATGAAGGAAGTTTCCTCTCTAGTTTTATACACCATGATGTTCCCATTTAATGGGAAGGTGGTCACCCCTGATCAACTTAGCTACTACAAACCCCATCCATTAGCGAATCCTAAAAATGTCCTGCCTATAGTGAATGAGACCAGCAAGACACCATATGTTGAGATGAGTCCAGGGGGCATATTGAGATTAGTCCAGGTCCTCCACCTTTAATCCCCCCTCCAACAAAAGTTCTCATGTGTACCCTTTCATCTATGGAAAAATAAGTGTTCACACCTAGAGCCTGGTTGTTACACATAATGCTCATCATGACCATGTAATGAGAGCCAAAACATAAAAAATTTCCTCAAATCCTCAAGATGTGAAGTTATACCCTGGCTAGGACTCATATGTTCATAGTTGTGTCCACCACCGTTTTTCCCTTTTATGCAATGTGTGTTACCCCTTTTAGTAATGACATTTGTAAATTGACAATGAGCGGTGCCACCGCCTAATCCCTTTGTGAAATAAGCGGTGCAACCCTGGTAACGCTATATCTCCATAGCAAAAAAGTGGTGCTATAGTTTTAAAATGAAAATGTGAAGATTCACGAAGCTTATTGAAGATCAGATTCATGGCACCCTCATTGCTACTCTCTAGGATCACCTATACTCAAGATCCCCCCTAGTAGGATCTCCCTTCCACCTCATCCACCATTTTCTCAACCATTCCTATCCTCTCAAGGGCTATAAATACTGGTTCACCCCTCATGGGTGGGAGGAGGAAAGTTATGTTGTTGCACCAAAGTTCTATCCAAATCTAGGGTGAGCATAAGGAAGGAAAGTTGAATCTTTGAGGACAAGACTTTGCATGATATGAGACATATCGACACTAAGGAATAATGGTTGTAATCTCTCTCTTTATTTGACTATGCAATAAAAAGTTTCTTTCCCATAATTATCATCGTGTTTCAATCACCGATTTTATTATTAAACTCCTTAGTCTTTGATATAGGATAATAGATTGCTTTTGGTACTTTTGATCTTGTGTGCTTTGTTATGTGTTTTTGCAGGTAAACTGTGGAGATCTAGAATTCTTGAAGGTTGGAGCATTACACTGTATTGCAGATGAAAGTTTCATTCCAAACATCTATTTATCTTAGGGAAAGTACTCTTTACTGTTGTGACTCATTTGTTCTAGTTGTGAAGGATTCAATCTAGGGAAGTACCTCATGTCTATAGGAGGTGAGCATTTCCAGCAACAAATATGGTGAATACACCATATGTTGAGATGAGTCTAGGGAGAATATTGAGATTAGCCCAGGTCCTCCACCTGTAATCCACCCTCCAACAAAATGTCTCATGTGTACCCTTTCATCCATGGAAAAATAAGTGTCCACACCTAGAGCCTCATCATCAACAACCCATTCAATCCTGTAATGTCCCTGGTTTCAACCCCGTTTGCATGATGTATATATTGTAATTAATCATGGTGAGGAGCTCAAGGAAAAATCCCCACCATCGATTTGGTTGTGTATGTTTCGGCAATGGGGGATAATTGCCGATGGTATGTCGTGCTATCCAGCACATTTTAATTTGGCATCATGTAAACCCGCACATCAATTTAAACCACCACCAGCTACGGTAGTGCAACGTTGAATGAAAAGGGCATGGTTCCAAAGGATAAGGGGTGGGGGATGTCAAACCTTGGTTATGGGGGAAAAACCCATGTTTTATTGCCTTGTTGTTTTGCCACCTTTGTTGTTTGTCAACCTCTTTAATGCTTTAGCTAGTGGTTGGGGGAGTTATTGCTGAAGTGGTGGTGGTTGTGGCAGGCTGTCAGCCTTACCAATTTGCCCACTCCACCCATGTCTGTCCATTCCTCTCCCTCACGCACTCTTCCCTGGTCAGTTTTTACACTCTCACCACGATTTTGGCTGTTTGGTTCCTCACGCACGGGCTCTGGGTGATTTTAGTCTCACACAGACATTTTCTGGGGGCTCCATGAGTTGCTGAAGCACCCACGCACTGTAATTCGCGTCCTTGCTATTTTTTTGTTCATCCACGGGAAAAATCAGAGTTGTTTTCTCCTCACGCAGGGCCTCTACTGCTGGAATCCTCACGCAGAAAATCGAGTATGTCTTTCCCGTGCATTTTTCTGTTGGGTGCGAGTTTTTCCTCACGCACAAGATGTTTGGGTCGTTTTTCCCATGCCGTGAGCCATGCTCGCTGTTTGGGTTTGGGGCTGTTGTCTTCCCCATGATTTTTGTCAGCTGTGGGTTCCAATTTCGTTTTGGACCACTGTGGATTGCTAATTCGTGGGTTGAATTTCCCTTGGCTGTCCACGCTGGGAGTTGTTCTTCTCCTTTGTTGGGACTGTGTGATGTTTCCCAACCATTCTATTGAGTAATTGTGTGTGCTGTGGGTTGAATTTCCCTGTTTTGGGACTATGGACTGTTGTTATCCTTCATGGTGTGTTGTGGATGCTAATATACCCTAGTTTGGGTGCTGTTGTTGAGTAGTTTTGGCCACGTTAGGGCCAAAACCTACTCTGAGTTGCCTTATAGGCTGGAGCTATGTCTCACCTTTCGTTTGGGACTGTCATCGGTCATTTTGCTTCTTCACAGGGTTGTGAAGGGAATTGTTTTGCTGCTGGTATGCAGTGGTTAGTCCCTTGGACTGTGCTGGCTTGGCTTGTTTGTTGACAGCCTGTGAAACCCAGCTGTGATTGGTTTGCTGTTTGTGCCCCTTGGCTATGTATAAGCCTACAATTGACCCTTATTCCGGACGAATCATGCCCAGCTCGGGGGTGGTAGCGTTGCTGAGAGATTGATGAGCAAGCTGGCCTATGGTTGGGTGGAACGTTGCAGCGACGTAGCTGGTTGCGGGCAAGTTCTTCACCAAGAGATAAGTCTGCTGTCTATACTACATCTCTGCAATTTATATTGATGTTAAATACTGGAATGTCTATGTTTGCTTCCGCTGTTTGTTTGAAGGACTGTGCATCCTTGTATGATTGAAGAATAATGCATCTGTGTATGCTTGTAAGTTTCAATTTCAGCATTTGATTTATGTTTATGTTCATGGGTTGTTTGCCCGGTTTTGTTTGATGTGTTGGTCGCGTCCTCTTCGCCGGGTGAGGGACGGGGACGTGACAGAGTGGTATCAGAGCTCTGGGTTTTAGCAGTGAGCCTCTATGGGCCATGAAAGTGCAGGGACAGACGCAGAACTTCTTATTTCCCAGCAGAAATCAGACCGGAACTTCAAGAAAATCGCCCAAGTGCTTGAACAGTCGGGTAATCGGAGGGTCTGGTAGAGGGACTTTTGCTGTTGCGGAAGGATTCGGTGTTGGACAGCCCGTCGTTGCGGCTGTGAAAAGGATTCGGCCGTCGATCCAGCAATGGAGCCGATTTCCGATGAAGGGGAAATTTTGAAAATTTCAGTCTAAGTGTGAGCAGTCGGACCACAGGAGGAAGTGGAATTCCACCATTGCGGATGAGCTGGAGAAGTTTCTATCCATCGTTGCGGAAGGTTTCATGATCTTCCCATCCGCCGTTGTGGGCGAATGGCTGAAGTCTCCCATCCGACTGTTGCAGAAAGGTTCACGGAGTTAACCTCCGACCGTTGCGGACGGCGAAGTGATCTACGTCCGACGTAAGAATCATCCGACTTCCGATGCAGAGTGTTCCGACAGCTGACGTGCGAAAAGAAAGCTCAAAATTTTGCCTAAGTATTGGAAAAGTCGGAAGGGTTGGAACTTCCATAGAGGCGCCGTTGCGGAAGGTTGAGAGTTTCCAGGGAGCCGATTCGGCGGGAGACAGAATGGTCCGGGAGCCGATTCGGCGGAGGAAAGAATGGGAAAGGAGCCGACGTTGCGGCTGGGAGAATGATGGAGGAGCCAATACGGCAGAAGGGAGATTGGTTGGAGAGCCAATACGGCGGAAGGAACAATGGTTCCTGGAGCCGATTTCAATTGTTTCTCAGTGAAATTTTGGGCTATTTTTCAGCTGTTTTCAGGGCTGAAAATGAGAAAAGTGGCAGCGGGCTAATGCGCCAAATTGCGCGAAAATCATAGTTTTAAAAAAAAAAAAAAAAAAAAAATGTACGAGGAAGCCACAAGGGGGCAAGCCCCCTTGACCCCCGTCGCCCCCTTGAGACAGTCGTTCTTGTGAGAAGGAAAATCCTGTGTTTTGGGCAAGAGTTTGAATCAGAGGGATTTCACAAAGGACAAAGGGGTTGCCGAAAATGCAGCTGCCAAAATGGCTTTGAGATCATTAGAAGAATGTGAAAATTCTACTTTGCAGCTGCGTGTAAAATGCCAAGATTGGTGAAAGTCTTCATTCTTAGAAGGGGTGTGGTTTTCACATCCGAGATCGGAATGACGCATGTGAATAGGCGTTGGAAAGCTTATCCAGCAAGGAGCAGGGATAAGTGACCAAAATCTAAGCATGAAGCAAAAAAGTGCTAATAATGGCCGCTGTTGTCAAATGGACAAATCTGGACAGTTGCATGCCCAAGGGCAGCAAGGACTACGAAGTCAACCAGCTGCTGTGTGGAAAAGAAATTCCATAAGAAGATGAGGGATTTGAAAGGGAAGTTTTCATTAAACCCTATCTTGCTTATTTTAACTACATTTCCTAAGTTTAGGCTTGAACTGCATGGAGATATGTATTGCATGCATAGGATATTGCATGATCGATAAAAATATTGGAAATTATATATTTATAATAAACCACTAATGATAATCATTGTTTTAATGTTGGCATTAGTAGACAAACCAACGATGACATGGACCCGGATGAATATGTTGCAGAAGCTGATGAATGAGACCAATAACCCTATGGAGAAGGGATAAGGAAACAAGTCCATAAGAAAAGTTGGTGAGCAAATCCTGCAATCTCCTGCAAGGACCAACCGAATTGGTCATGGAAAGGGTGTAAGTAAGACCCATGCAGGTAAGAGTCTGCTTATGACAGATCCCATGGATTGGTCCAGGTAAGAGACCTCCTATCATGTGAATATTGGAATGTAGAAAGGTGTCATGCCTATACATGTTAATGATATTGATTATAGTAATGCATCCTATATGAATTATTCATGGTTAGGCCATGCACGGTATATTGAATGCAAGATAGCATGAATGGATATGCATTAAGAAGATTTTATGAATCTTGTAGTTATGCATTGGATGTATGCCTATGAAGGGTGTGAATGACTGATTGCATAAGTGTAGGTGCAAGTGTTGTGATGTATGGCATGAATGCATTGAGATGAACGCATGTGGTATGCGGACTAACTAATGACTGAAATGGTGAATTAATGATAATTCTGGAACTGTTTCGAAGGTTGCTATGAATGCAGGATAGTCATGATCAATTGGCTGCCAGAAATGCTCTATTGAAGAGCAAGGTGGTATGGATGATACACTTGTGAAGTAAGGAGTATCTAACCACTTCATTTAATTACATGAATGATATGACTATACCTTGCAATGATAGCATGATAATGATTGCATGAAGTAAATGAGTTTTGGTATATATTGATGTGACTAACCTTTGAAGTATTTGAATTTTATAAATTCTGAAAATGCTTCAGTGATGGTTGTAGCAATGAGATAGTATATGCATCCATACTTACCAAGTGTTTGGTTGATGGAAGCTCATGTTTCAGGTAGATTATTTTGAGAATGGCATTGAGAGGTAAGACCCTGACCAATGCTGGAATCTACCATGTAAAAGAGCTTGTTAAATTTGAACTGTGAATTTCAAATATTGCTGACAACTATTAGTCACTATTGGCTTGCATAAGCTTGTGTTTGGTTGTTGAAGCTTGTGTTTCAGGTAGATTATTCAAGCATGGAATTGAGAGGTGAGATCCTGACCAATGCCTGAATCTACCATATGATATGCATAATAGGTTGTTAGGATTCGAATTGTGAATTTCGGATTTGAGAAATTGCTGACAACCACTAGCCATTGTTGGCTTGCATAAGCTTGTGTTTGGTTGTTTGAAGTTTATGTTCAGGTAGATTACTTCAAACATGACAGTGAGAGGTAAGTTCCTGACCACTGCTAGAATCTACCATTTATGAGAAAAAGTCTCATGGTTGTGAAAATTAGTTCGTACGTGTTGTTAAATTCGAACTGTGGATTTCGGATTTAAGAGGTACTAACGGCTACTAATCATTGTTGGCTTGTGTGATATTGTGTCAGGAGGGACACATGGTAAGTGGGTATTCATGTTATGATAGTAAGCATAAAATTATAATGGGCATAGTAATGCTGCTTACAAGAAACCCACAATTGAGCAAGTCAATTTCTGTAATGGATAGAATTGCAAAATTCTTGTTGAATTTAATTGCTGATGTCATTGCTTGGTTATGGAACGATCAATTTGGATTGTAGTATCAGTTAATGATTGACTGTTTGGCTATTTGATGAATGTGTCAGGGGTACACACTGCAGGAAGATCATGTGTGATGACCTGCAAGAGCCAAACTTCATGGGAAGGTTTCCCCTTATCTTGGAAATGGGGTTCGGGTGAAACTCCATTAGACATTTTGAAAATGTCTCATCTGCACTGCATGTTTGGTGATAACATGAGTGAGATGGTTGGATTATGTCAGTGAGACATGTGTGGATATGAAACGTAAACAGAAAACAGGGATGGGCCCTTGGTTTTCTTAAACTTGGTGATTGGAAACCACACAGACAGAGCTAGAGGGATGACTTTCTTCTCCACAACCCCGGGATAGCACTAGAAGGGAATGCAGGGCCTAAGGGACTGTGTAGCAGAGAAGGGACTGATTCCTTGTGCTGGGTGTGTGTGTGGGTGTCTTAGAAGTCAGGCTAGTTCTGGTGTAGGTGTTCCTATCTCTACAGCGAGCTCACCAGCTTAGCATTCAGTTTTTCCCAACTCCTTGATGGTGCCTAACAGATCTAAAGGCATACTGCGATGGAAAATGGATAAGTGTTCTGTAACCCTT
>LPNX010921396.1:0-49103 GCA_001517045.1 Pseudotsuga menziesii
AACAAATTTAATTTGCATTTTCAGAAACTGACACCTCCATCCACTCTCTTTTGCTGGGAAACATATCTGGTATCTTTTGGTGACAACAGAGTGATATTTTCGTCAACCATCATTAAAGACCACTATCGTGGAAAACGTGATGACATCCAGAATAATATCTCCAATTTAAAGATAGAATCCTTTTCTGGTGGAATCCTGGCTTTACTTCTATTTTTACGGGATATGCATTCAACATCTGTCGTGATATTTTACTGTACATTCTTAAAGCTTTGTATACCTATGGTAAGTAACTGATCAACCTCAGCGACGAGCTAATATTTATTTTCTTTCAACGTTCATCTTTATCTAGCTAATAAGTTACTTGATTGATTTTTGGCTGTGGTAGTTTCTTAGAAGTCATTTTAGTCAATAAAATTCGCATCAAATTCATGAAGTTCGTTTAACTACAACACACGTAATGACATTGTAGTAGACTTTCGGTAGTAATGTGGTGTGTAACCAATTCTTTTTGGTGAGTTTTTTGAGTAATTAAGATGTGATAGATGTCATTCTATATGTTTCCTATTACCCAACGATGTAAATAAACATGATATTTGCAGCACCTTTCAGTGTAGCGAAAACGTGGCACCGTTCTCGATATTTATGGTGATGTGATAATAATGAATATAGGTTTTCTCTTGTCACTGTGGCTAATACTTACCATGTGGATAACAACCTATCACTTCTTAATTGAAGTAACAAATGGTGGTAAAGAATTCAAATTCTCGTTCTTGAAAAATTAATCCTTATGTGCTTTGACATTTATATTATTAAATTTCTTCATGAGCTCATAATCGACATAAGTTAAATCCATTTTAACCTTTTAGCACTAGTCGCATAAAATGATTATAAAACCAAGGTTACACTGACTATATATATAAAAAAAAGGAATAGAAATGTTGTTTAAGAAAATAATATTTTAATGATGAAAAAGAGCCTATGAGAATCACTTTTATTGATATGTAAATGTGATTTCTGAATTTTCATTTCTTTTATATATATATTATAGAGATTTGGCCTATATTTACTTTGATGAAGTTATGTATTGAAATATAGATTAGAATAATGAGGTCAAAAAATATATTCAAGTTATAATTAAAGTATTGTGTGGTATTCTCAAAATCTTTAAATAATGAGTAAAAGGTTATGAATATATAACCAAAATAATATTTTCATCCAATATAAGAAAGTAGATATTAAGTTGTTAATTATTATTATATATCATTAATAATGATAAAGAAATAAACATTAATGATGAATAATAAAACAACTTATGCCAATAAAATAAACAGGAATGAAAATACTTCATGCTACAAAAATGATCTTCTTATGCATTTAAGATAACGAGTGATCCAAAATAAGAACTGAGGATATGCAAATGTTGTTCAGCCACCAGAAATCTAAGAATAATTTAAATCCACACCTAAAGAATGAAAAGAATCACCAAATAATATTCCGTAATAACCAAGTCAAAGAGAAGGCGATGAAAAAAATCAAGGATCCAAAGGAGATCATAAAACAACTAGGTCAATCTAGGAAGCAAACCAAAAGCTGAATAATTATTGAAAACATAAAATAGTCCCAACCATTAGATCAAGACGAATCCGCAACATTGATTTAAACATGAAAATTGTGTCTTCCTGCAATCCGCAATTGCGGGATGCAAGGTCACAACATGAGGTTTTAAGTTTTATTCACCATCCCGCAACCCTTATTCTGCAAATACGGGATGTGGAATGCGGGATCACAAAATATCAAAAAATTATTCAACCCTTTCTACGATCCGCATCTCGCAAATTGTGGGTTGCGGAACAGGAAACAAAAGCATTAAAATAGATGACTTCTTGCACCTCGCATTCGGCAAATTGCGGGATGCGGGTTTTGGGACGACCAAATTGCATGCATCAAAATATTTCTGCATCCCACATTCTGTACTGTGCAGGATGCAGGGTGAGAAACTCTGAAAATGTTTAAAATTTGAAACCCCGCATCCGCAATATGTAGGATGCAGGATGTGGGTTGTGGAATGAAACAATTTCAAACAAAAGATAGTCTTCCGCAACTTATCAAAAGCACACAATCCACACATAAATTTGAGAAGTTCGACTAAATTAGAGAACAAAGAAACCACGACAAAATGTGATAGGGGCCTCAAAATGATTTAAGGAATTCAAACTGTTTCCTTTGTATGTGTAATTGGGGCTCCCATTTTTTAAATAACATGGTATCTGTTGTTCCTACAACAAATGGCGACACGCTGGGACGAAGCAGTTATCTCTGTCTTGAAAATATATCATTTTTATGTGTATAAAGGGGTGAAATATGAGGCTTTTACCAAAAATATAAATTCCCCTAAGATATGTGTACCACATTAACAAGTTAACCTTTTAAGGATTTACTCAACCACAATTGATTTTTGATGATGCCCTTCTAACTATCAATTGGAATGCAAAGAAAAATACTAATTGATTAGAGTTCCAACAAAAAATGTTCTTTATGGAAACATGCTCTAAATGAACAATTTGTGATGACAAGAATATGTTATCTTAATGTTTTCCCTCTAATACCACAGGTATGGCCCTGCTGCCGACAGGCGTTTGTAGCCTCGACAGGGGTACCTTTTAACCCAATAAGTAGCTTTTATCTCATCCATTAGTTAAATATGAAAAGCTTATCAACCCTTGTTAAATATTTGCATACCTAGAAAAAAGATGGAAACCACTATCCCGATTCGGTGACAATGTCATTCACACCAACTTACAGATAATGAGCAGGCTGGCTTGTGATGAGACCCCCCGTCTTGCAACCATTTTTGCGGCTACAAGTTAGTACCATATCCTGATGACCAAATATTGATAAATTCATTCCAAAAGAAGGTATGATCATGAATAGGCCGGCTTGTAATAAGACCCCCTATTTCCCAACTTTCTCTTAGAGATGTTAAAGAAAAGGATTGGGCTATGTTTAATGTTAATCTCAAAAGATATTACTTAATGGATGGGGAAGCCACTATACTCCTTAAGAGAGTGGGATGGCGTTAAGAGGTTTGAGATGATAACAATGCAAGCCCCACTCATTTTCTCATAAAGAAGGATCCAATTAGACCATAATTACATAATCTAATTAAAAAGAATAGCTTTGAGTATTAATTTGTGATAGTTAAAAGGATAAAGATAATCAAAGAAACTAAGTTTATGTATGAAGGAAATACTTGGAAAGTGTTCCACCACGGATAAAGGGATAGCTTCTTCTCATAAAATCAACTTGAAAATATACCTTCACATACAAGACTCCAAAACAAGTAGGATTGGAATGACTAAACTATCCCCAAAGTACGATTAACTGTAGATCAACAATCCCTTTTTAGAAAATATTGACGAATAAAACATGATTCAAAATAAAGAATTGTAGAATAATTGGAATCAATTTTCAATGATTAACATTTCAACCTTTTTCCCCAATGTAAATTATTATCAAACTAAGAAATCCAATCCAAATTAATCAATTCAAAAATGAAACAAGAAGGTGATCTAATGAAAATAAAATTAAAGTAATGATAAAAAAAACTATTCTATTCTACTCCTATTCCTACACTAATCTAAAAGGTGAACAAAAGTTAAGTGTAATCAAATTTCCAATGCAACCAATCATGTAACTTGAAACCTACAAGAACAAGTGAAAATTTAATTAGTAAAAAGAAATGAAGCTTTTCAAAACAAAAGATAAACAAGTTGTACTTACTTCCTTTATTATCTACATTTAAAAATAAAGTAAGCATAACCTTACCATTCTCTAGAAGCATTGCAAGGAAAGACCTCTCGATCATATCTATAATCCTATCATAATTTTCTTCAATTTTAAGAGCATTTTCTATATTCCGATCAATAGGATAAGGGTTAAATTGTTCATAATCATCATCTTGAGATAAACTAATGGAATTAAATAATGTACGTGAGAAATCATCAACTGTTGTAAGATGTACATTATTAGTATTATGATGACAATCAGTAACATTACTTATTTCATAATGATTTTCGATCTCAAGTAAATGATCATGATTAGAACAAGATTGTTGACTTAATAATTTCAATGAATCATGAGAGACTTCCTCAAATCTGCTTGTTTGAATATTTCTGAATTCCCATGGAGATAATTGATAAAAAGTTTCATGGGAAGAAAGATTATTTCCTCCATCTTCTAAATGAAAACCCTCATAATATTGTAGTAACGTAGAATTGAATTCGTCAAAATATGAACTATGCTTTGCATCTTGGCTAGATATATTGGTGTAAAAAGAAAAATAAGTGCAAATATTAAGAAAATGGAATTCCTTTTGTGGAAAAGAAAGATTGTCACAAGCATATTCTTCTTTGGAAAATAAATCAATGGGTGTTTTGGAATCTCGTCATAAAAATGAGAATGTAGGCTACGACTCTATTGAATTGGATTTGCAAATGATAAGTGCATTGTATGAGGACTCATTTGAAAAATTGGATGATTGGTTTGAGGTTTCTCATCAATGAACTTAATTGGTTTGATAGAAGAAATAGCACCATAAAAATCTAATCTATTTTCCGAACATGGTAAAATGTATTGATGTGCATAAATAATTTCTTTTTCAAATTGAGGATTAACATCTCTAATCTCTTCTACCAAAATATTAGAGCAAATTGAATCATTAGCAATATCAATGTGTTCTTTAGAAGTTGAATTGAAGAACAGATTACAGAAAAGATTAGAAGAAGATACAAATATATTTTGATTTACAATCAACATTTCTTCCCCTATATCTAAATTAGAAGGAGATTGAAAATATGATTGCTTCGAAGAATGAGTAGTTTTCTCATCAATACTAATGGATTTATCTTCAATTTGTCCTTCCTCTTCTACTTGTTTGAGGGGAACATTGAAATCTGAAAATTCTATAACAGAAGCATCCAAAAATCATCTTGCGGATTAATACTTTGATGCGTTTCTAAATTATCATCTACAATCAGATTATGTTGATCAAGAGGGAAACAAGCATTTGAGATAAGATCAGTTACAAGAGGTAAATCATCAAGATGAAATTTAGAAAGAATGTGACTGATCTTTATTGAACAATGCTCTCAAGATAAATCTTTATTAATGAATAGAACCTTTAATTCTTCAAATAATTTGTCAAAATTCTAAATTTCAAAATCATCTAAAAATTTATCGACAAATTCAAACCAAGAATAAATTGAATAAGGTGGAAGAGTCTCAAACCAATGTAGAATCCGTCCTCTAAAAGTGGAGGCAAACAACCAACAAAGAACATTTAAATCAACAACCTTATGTTTAATGGATTTACTCAAAAATTTTGAAAGATGTTCTCTTGCAGATTTCTTCCATTCACCATCGAATTTGAGTCATGAGAAGAGTAAAGTTGTTTCATTTGGAACGTCAATTACTGGAAGATTAAAAATGCATTCCCACACAGAAGTTTGGGCATGAGCCATTGATGTCGAATCCAAATAGATTAGGTCTTCACCTAATCTGCCTTTCTAGAACATCAAGACGTTAACTAAGGATGAAGAATAAATGAAAATAATAGTCAAGGAAAAGGATAAATGACTAATATAACAAGTTTTAAATTTAAGATTTATTAATCATTTATTTACATGGCCCTCCTTCTAGCGCCATTTGTTGAAGTGTCAGTTGTGAATGTGGCTGAAAAGTGTGTCTAAGTATTACAACACATGGAGAAGACCCATCCAAAGGCTTCAAGCAATCCCACGCAAGTATTGCTTTATCCTCGAGCTGTTTAAGGTAGTGATCTCCCACGGATAGTTTAATAGCCTCCGCTGGCCTTATGGATGTTCGATCCCAAGGGATCGGTCTTCCTGTCAAGGAAAATCAAGAATATGACTAAATCTATGAGTTAGTTTGTTGTAAAAAAAAACTAAACTAAGTTAAATCTATTGTAAAAGAAGTGTTTTGTAGGAACGCAGGTTAAACTTCAAGGTGAAAGAATATTAAGATTTTCATTAGTTTGACAAAAATGTGAAAGAGATAAATTGATTAATTAATTTAAACCAATACTAATCAATAACAATTGACCAATAATAATTTAAACATCAACACATCAACTTAACATGTCATGGATATGTTAATAGAAATATTAACACCAATTGTAAATATCACTATATAATCATTTGTAAAAAATAAATAATGGTTATAAATGAAGAAATTCATTTATACCAATATGAACATGTCAATTGTTAGCATAGATAAATCTAAACCATAGATTAATGTTCTTATTGATTTACAAAGATTATAATAGCAAAGGCAAGAAATCTGAGGTGGAAAAACCAGCATTTGACAAATAAATTTGACAAAATAAACAAAACATCTTAGAAAACAATAAGTCTGTATTATTAAAACAAAATTTGTAAAAAATTGTAAACCTTGAAACAACAGAATGTCTCCAATATTTTGTCATGATTTTCTCCTTCCAGATATTCCTCCTTTGGCAGCCTCTCCTCAGATCTAAAAAATAAATCCTTCTCCCTTCGGTCGAGCACTCTCCTCCAAGTAGAAATACACAGAGAAAAAAGAGTTTAACAAAGAATGGTCTGCAAATTTCCTCATGGCAACAAAATTTCTATTTTGAAAGAAAAGATCTTCTAGCTATATTGTGCACTCCCCCCCTTTGCAATTGAACTATTTCTCTTTATATCTGTCGTGAATTGCACTCGCCGGTCGAATCTGTTTCATTTTTGTTTATTGGATAAGATCAAATTGTCTCTCCCTTTTCCTAGTTCATTATGCCTTCAGTTTTTTGTTTTTTTAAACATATGCTGGTGGCGAAGAATCTGAATGTATTCATTTGCGGATGATTTCCTTTTGATTTAACGAGTCCTTAGCGGTCTCTGACTCCCACTATGGGCCTGCAAAATAACAATATATTCAATACCGAATAAGAGTATAAACATTTGCAAAAAAAGAACTATTATTTAACTTTAGCTCTTAGTAAAAATTAAAAGAATCTCCCTTGTCCATGACTGGATAATGCTGCAATTTTGATGATGAAGCAATTCGTGATCTTTCCTTTTACAATGTTGGAATTCACATTTTCACCTCACTCAAATTTGACATGTTGATTCAATTTTAATCCCTGACTAGCAAACTCTGAAACGTCTCAACTCTAATCAAGAACGTAGGGCACCTATTTTTTAGATTTATGATTTGGTTGTTGCATGTGAAGTAATTCAGTAATTTAAAGGAAATAATGAGCGAATAGAACAAATTTAATTTGAATTTTCAGAAACTGACACCTCCATCCACTCTCTTTTGCTGGAAAACATATCTAGTATCTTTTGGTGACAACAGAGTGATCTTTCCTCAACCATCATTGAATACTACTGTCATGGAAAACACGATGGCATCCACAATAATATCTCCTACTGACATATAGAATCCTTTTTCTGGTGGAATCCTGGCTTTACTTCTATTTTCATGGGATATGCATTCAAAATCTGTTGTGATCTTTTACTGTACGTTCTTAAAGCTTTGTATAGCTATGGTAAGTAACTGATCAACCTCAGCAACAAGATAATAATTATCTTCTTTTAACGTTCATCTTTATCTAGCTAATAAGTTACTTGATTGATTTCTAGCTGTGGCAGTTTCTTAGAAGTCATTTTAATCAATAAAATTGGCAGCAAATTCATGAAGTTCGTTTAACTGCAACACACGTAATGACATTGCAGCAGACTTCCAGTAGTAATGTGTTGTGTAACCCCTTTTTTTGGCAAGTTTGTTGAGTAATTGAGATGTGATAGATGTCATTCTATCTGTTTGCTATTACCCAACGATGTAAATAAGCATGATATTTGCAGAACCTTTTATATAGCGAAAACGTGGAACCCTTCTCGATCTTTATGGTGACGGGATAATAATGAATATAGGTTTTCTCTTGTCACCATGGCTAAAACTTACCATGTGGAGAGAAACCGATCACTTCTTAATTGAAGTAACAAATGTTGTTAAAGAGTTCAAATTCTCGTTCTTGAAAAATTAAGCCTTATGTTCTTTGACATTTATATTATTAATTTTCTTCATGAGCTCATAATCAACGCAAGTTAATGCCATTTTAACCTTTTAGCACTAGTAGCATAAAATGATTATAAAACCACAGTTACTTTGACTATATATAAAAGAAAGGAATAGAAATCTTGTTTAAGAAAATAATACTTTAATGATGAAAAAGAGCCTATGAAAATCACTTTTATTGATATGTAAATGATTGTGATTTCTGAATTTTCATTTTTCTTTTATATATATAATAGAGTTTTGGCCTATAGTTACTTTGATGAATTTATGTATTGAAATATATATTAGAATAATGAGGTCAAAAAATCTATTCAAGTTATAATTAAAGTATTGTCTCGTATTCCCAAAATCTTTAAATAACGAGTAAAAGGTTATGAATATATAATCAAAATAATATTTTCATCCAATATAAGAAAGTAGATATTAAATTGTTAATTATTATTATATATCATTAATAATGATAAAGAAATAAACATTAATGATGAATAATAAAACAACTTAGGCCAATAAAATAAAAAAGGAATGAAAATACTTCATGCTACAAAAATGATCTTCCTATGCACTTAAGATAACAAGTGATCCAAAATAAGAACCGAGGATATGCAAATGTTGTTTAACCACCAGAAATCCAAGAAGAATTTAAATCCACACCTAAAGAATGCAAATGATCACCAAATAATATTCCGTAATAACCAAGTCAAAGAGAAGGCGATGAAGAAAATCAAGGATCCAAAGGAGATCATAAAACAACTATGTCAATCTAGGAAGCAAACCAAAAGATGAATAATTATTGAAAACATAAAATAGTCCCAACCATTGGATCAAGACAAATCCACATCATAGATTTAAACTTGCAAATTGCATCTTCCTGTGATCCGCAATTGCGGGATGCGGGGTCACAACACGAGTTTTTAAGTTTTATTCACTATCCCGCAATCCTTATTCCGCAAATGCGGGATGTGGGATGTGGGATCAAAAAATATCGAAACTTTATTCAACCCTTTCCACAATCCGCATCCCGCAAATTGTGGGTTGTGGGTTGTGGAACACACAACAAAAGCATTAAAATAAATGACTTCCTGCACCCTGCACTCCGCAAATCGTGGGATGCGGGTTGCGAGATGAACAAATAGCACGCAATAAAATATTTCTGCATCCAACATTCTGCATTGTGCGGGATGTGGGATGAGAAACTCTGAAAATGTTTAAACTTTGAAATCGTGCATCCGCAATATGCGGGATGCGGGTTGCGAAATGAAACAATTTCAAACAAAAGATAGTCTTCCGCAACTAATCAAAAGCACACAATCCATGCATAAATTTGGGAATTTCAACTAAGTTAGAGAACAAAGAAACCACGACAAAATGTGATAGAGGCCTCAAAAATGATTTAAGGAATTCAAACCATTACCTTTGTATGTGTAATTGGGGCTCCCATGTTTTAAATAACATGGGATCTGTTGTACCTACAACAAGTCTATACTGAAAGAGATAGAAAATGACTCATTAGAGTTTAGGAAAAGATTATTAGAGATCGCATAACTTCTGCAAAGCCATCTATCTTGGATTAGATACAATTCACTTTTTCCTGAAAACATGCCCCAAAAGACTACAGGAGGATTGATGATGGAGTTGGCACTCTTGGATTCTAGCAACAAGATTGAACACAACAATTGAAAACATAGTAGAAAAGTGTAAGGAATTCTACAAAAAAATGTGCACGACACATAATAGATGTCAAGTTTCAGCAGCAACTTGGGTTCAGGATTTTCCAGAAAAATATCAACATTTGAAGAATCTCCAAGACAAGTTGCAGATAGACGAGCAAAGCATTCAAAAGATCAAAAGAATTGATGAAGAAGCAATCAGAATCTATGTTTTGCAAGGTTCGGTTCATAAATATCTTTTTGAGGAGTTGTTAATGCAGACCTCACCAAAGGTGAAATAAATAGAATCTCAGTTAGCCAAACATGAAGTAACTTCACAATTGCTAGAGATTTTGGACTATTGAGTCATCAAAGAAGAAGTTGTTGCATGGAAATTTTTCATTGGAAGATCGGTTGGGCCCTCTTAAATTTTGTTTTGTTCACATGTGTCACTTTTTGTAAATTATCTAGTATTTTATGTTAGATTTTTATCATTTTAAGCAATATGATATTAAGATATTATCTGAGAGAATAACATGTGCATTAATAATCACAAGAGACAAGAGACACAAAGAATTTTTGTCGAGGAAACCATAAAGGAAAAAACCCCGCAACTTCCTCAGAGATAGAATGAGCACCAATGGTAGTAGTAAAACCCAAAGACAGAAAAGATGATCTCTGAAAGCTGATTTGTCTCTCACTTGTGTGAGCTCTTCCTCTTTCACTCATGCACCTCAGCTGAGTGAGTGTGTGTAACAAATAGAGAGGCTCACTTTATATTTATATTCTTTCGTTCACTTAATATTTGACTATGTTATGTAGGCTCGAGTAACTACAACTAGGGTACTAATTACCCGACTTACATTAACTCACCAGGGCCGAATTTTATAGGAGAATCTAACAACCCTAGTGCCCCACAACTGCGGGTACTTTAACCCTTGATCAATAAAGAGGGCTACCCTCTATGACTGTACATGACTTTATTATATTAATGAATCTCTTGATAGGAAAATCGGTGTATAATGAAATACAAATGATTCTCCCGATAGGAACATCGGGGTACAATATAAGATATAAAATTGAATACATTCCAAAGTTACAAATACATCAACACTCTCTCTTAACTAGGAAGGTATTCTCTTGACACAATTCATCAACACAAGTCTTCTTCTTTAGATCAAGTCTAGATCATCATCAAAGTTGGATCATCGCTAAATCATCATCGAAACGGGATCATCATCAAAGCTGGATCATCACTGGGTCATCATCATCATTGCTTCCGCTATCTCGATCAATTGGTGCTATCTCTCAATTCTTCTCGTCATAGGAAGTTCTACAGATCCAACCCCTTTTCATGCTAGTTGTAGGCCTAGCCTGCATGTATATCTTCATCTTATTCAACACTTATATCTGACCCATTCAGAAATGCCTGCCCAGCACTTACATCTAACCATGTGAGGAACACATCCACCACCATTCTAGAAAGGCATGCCCAACACTCACATATAACCATGGGAGGAGCACATCTACGACCATGTTAGGAAGTCCCATAACTCACATCTAACCATGGGAGGCCCATCCTGCCACCATTTCAGAAAGGATTGTCCAACACTTATATATGACCCAGTCAGAAAGGCCCAGCACTCACATATGACCATGGGAGGCCGAGCCTACCACCATGTCAGAAAGGCTCAGCACTTATATCCTCCCATGGGAGGCTAGCCTGCCACCATGTTGAAAAGGCTCAGCACTTATATCCGACCATGGGAGGCCCAGCTTGCCACCATGTTAGAAAGGATCAACAGTTATATCTGACCCAGTAAAAAAGGCTCTGCACTTATATCTGAATCAGTCAGAAAGGCTCTTCGCTTACATCTGACAATGGGAGACCCATCCTGCCACCATGCCATAAAGGCTCTGCACTTACATCTAGCCATGGGAGAACCCGCCTACCACCATGTCAGAAAAGCTCCTGCACTTATATCTGACCATAGAAGGAACCAATCCTACCATGTCAGAAAGGCTCTCGGACTCATCACCTCCCCTTGGAGGGAACCTCGATCTAGAGAACATACTGGAGCTTCACTTCTCCTCTCTGCATCATATAAAAATGCAACTCAAATCAATCAAATCGAGTAGTAGTTTTCAAAAGAAACATACTACCTCCTAGATAGCCAAACAAGTGGAAAAATATTTTCCTTGGCTGTACTTAGTGCTATGCAAGACTCCTTCTTGCTAAACCAAGAGATCACACCTAATCTGATACTGAAGCAACACCCCAAAGTGATCTTCCTATCAGTGGCACTTCCTTCCCAATTCAAATCCACATAACCATCAAGGTTAATTTTCTGATTCGTATCATACTTGATCCCATACTCAAGTGTACCCTTTAGGTACCTTACTGCATGATTTGCAACCATAAGGTGAACATATCTTAATGTGTTCACAACAAAGCAAATATATGATCTCGTATTCATCAAGTACATCAAGGAACCAATCATCTGACGATACTTCGTAGAATCAACCGTATCTGATGAAGCATCACTCAATAGCTTTAGGTTCGATTCCATAGGTGTGGTCATGGCCTTGCAGTCCATCATCCTGAACCTGTTCAGGATCTCTACTCCATAATTCTCTTGACCCAAGGATATTCCATCCGCATTCTGCCACACCTCCATATCCAAGTCCTTTGAACTTAACAGCAAGTCTCCTTCTTGCAACTTTAATGAGTTCCTCTTTTCTGTCAAGAACAATTCATCAACATATAATAGGAGCATCACTGGTATTCAACCTTGAAGTAAAGGTTGGAGCATAGAGTCATTAGTAATCTATCCATCCTGTCGTATCATGTCGAACCTCAATATCTTCTGCACTCACTCCCTCTGAAGCGGAGCATCATTCTCCCTCTTCCTTTCATACTCTATGTATTGAAACATTCTTTACCGAAGTGACAAGTAGCTTCCTCTACTACTAACATTCTATGTATCTATCTAGGGTCACTGGATACCAAGATCCTCTATCTTGAACCTTTTCAAAGGTTCTTCTCGCACCCATCTGTGAGCTTGTCATCCTCTATAGGATTTTGTCTTCAACCTTGTGGTAAAGGTTAATATCTTCATCACTCTAGGTGATATTCAAGCTCCTCATGTATGTGTTATTTCATGGGTGTCTTCTGAGCTTGTACAAAGCCTTCTTTAATTTGCACACATGATTCTTCCTATCATGTGTCTTAATTTCTGGTGGCTGCAAATGTGTCTTCGTAGTCTATGCCTTCTTTCCATGCGAAGCCTCGTTCTACGAATCTTTCCTGTATCCCATGATGTTTCCATCTACTGCATGCTATATATTGTAGATCCATATGGAAGACATTACGAACTTCCCTTCAGGTCTCGACACTACATCCTAGACATCATTCTTCTTGAACTGGTATTCTCCTTCCCTTTATTCTTGGCTACTTCTTCATAGTTGGAAGGCTCTGCATCAATGATGTCGCTCAACAATGCCACATGACTGGAGTGTCTCTAAGGCCTCTTTATTTCTTTGAAAGTATCGTCATATTATTCTTCATCTTGGATTCTTTCTTGAATTGTCGTCACTTGTTCTTAAAAACAAGTCTCATCCTTCTTTTCTTGTAGGTGATTGTACGCAATCTTTCCTACAAGTCAAATGCATTTGTATGGTTAGAAACATTTCATAAGGCATATTCACAATGGAAAATTCTAATGCATAAAGATATAATCATGCAACTATTTTAGTCAATACAACATTCATCCATATCTCATGGAAAATTTTCTCAATGCCTTCCATCTCTACCAAGACATCATTAAGATTGTGCACTAATCCAATATGTCAGCAAAGAGGTTTCATTCTAGATAAGTAGAAATGGAGAGTTGTATGGCACCATGAGATACTTACCCATCACATGCATATGAGTAGTATACTATCATTAATGTAAACATTATATCATGCATAATACATCAACTAAAAATAAACAAATGCATAACAAAACAATATCATGAAATGGCAATTGAATACTTATCTTTATTTGTTTTGTGGGTAGACTCATTCTTTCAGCTTCATCATCTTCTTCATTCATAACAACATCATTTCTTATCCAAATGCTTAATATGGATAAGAGTTTCTTTAATAATTTAGCTCTTCATATTCCTCGTCGCTTGAGGGATCATCTTTGAATCGTGAGCGCTTGATCTTCAGTTTCTCCCATCTTTTTTTCTCTTATTATGAGTCAAGATTCTTCTTGTGTGTACTCTTCCCAGAGTCTGCTGAAAGTAATCACTTCCCTCTGGCACACATTCCTTGAATCAATGAATCCCATGATCCGAGGAGGCCATTCAAGGTGGTTATCACAACTTTTGCATTCTCCACTTCTTCTTCTACCACTTCAAGATGTTCTTTTATTTGAAAGACCATTGAAAAGTATGATTGTATGGTCTCTGCATTTTGGATCTTCACATTCTTCAACTGGTTTCTCAAAGTCATCTTTCAATTTATGTTATTCCCTTCAAATATATTGGTCAAGGAATCAAACATCTCGTTAGGTGTCTTTAGGAAACACACTTGTGGTATAAGGTGATCCTTGATCGAATCAACAATGATCCTCTTTTCGTTGACCAAGTTCTTCTTATGTAAGGCCTTAGCCTCATCTCCCTCTGCAAATGGAACCTCTCCACTTATGTAGGTGTCAAATTCATTTTCTTTAAGAACCAGTGAGATCCAATACTTCCATGCTTGGAATTTGTCAGTTTCACCAAGCTTGTCATCAAGCTGGTGCGACTAGTCATTTAGAAATGAGAACCTCAAATGTAAATAGCAAAACATTACATCTTACCGATTTGAGCTGTCCGTCCTGGTTCTAGAGCTGGCTGATCTAGGGTTTGTCAGAGAAAACCTAATTTTCAAAAATTGCAATCTTTCAAATCTGATTGGATAGAAAGATAGGCCTCTTCAAGGCAAGCTTTCCAATGTACTCCTTTTCTGAAAACAATCACAGGGAAGCTCCCGGAAGAAGAAGCCCTAGTTTAATAATTTCTTCTGCAGAAATTCCTGATACTATTTCGGTGGTATCTCTAAAATTACTGCTTCTCTGTGTCTACAATTTCGTACTAAAGTAACCTCATCTTTCCTCTTTCTAACACCATAGGTTTTACCATAATTGGTTTCACCAATTGGGACTTATGAGAGTTTTCCCAAGGTGACTTATTTCGGGACCGTTCAGCATAGCAAACTTGTATGGACTACCACGTGTCCCTGTTTAATCATAAGGGTCTAAAACATTTACCAAATAAAATCAAGTCTGTGCCCTATCTGGAACAACTTGAGAAATTTTATTTGAATCTTTGTATCCTGAGATATAGCAATTCTCCCTAGGTGTCTTGTTTAGGGATGAATCCTGGAAGATGTTGGAACCCTGATTTGGAGGAAACATACCTCCTAAAATATAGAGAATATGAGACTGAAATATTTACACATGGTACATTAGGATTTTAGCTTCATTATGTGAAAATTTCAGCCCCTGATAGTTCTTCAATCTCGAGATATAGTGAATGTACCAAAACTACATGCTTTAGTATTTTAGGGTTTTTTAGGCCCGATGTCAAACTAGGGTTTGAATTTCTTGGAGTTTTACCCAACCAAAAATCTTGACCTTGGTCTATAAACTTTGATTTTGATGAGTAGAGAAATCCTATGCTGGGCTCACTCAAAAATTCCTCTTCTATAAAAAGCCCTAATTTCCCGAAGCAAAAACTGAAAATGCCCAGAATCAAATTCTGCTTCGACAGAAAGATGTGCCCTTCAATGGAGGTTCATCCTAGCATCCATTTGCTAATGGATTGTGGATAGAGACCCAAAAATTAAGAATTCCTAGATTCTGCAATTGCACATTGCCTTCTTCTCAAGTTAGCTCTTATACCATGTTATATTTTTATCATTTTAAGCAATATGATCTTAGGATCTTATCTGAGAGAATAACATGCACAACAATAATCACAAGAGACAAGAGACACAAAGAATTTTCCTTAGGGAAACCATAAAGGAGAAAACCCTGAAACTTCCTCAGAGATAGAATGAGCACCAATGGCAGCAGTAAAACCCAAAGATAGAAAATATGATCTCCAACAATTGATCTCTCTCTAACTTGTGTGTGCACTTCCTCTCTCACTCATGCGCCCAAGTTGAGTGAGTGTGTGTAATAAATAGAGAGGCTCACTCTCTATTTATATTCTTTCTTTTACTTAATATTTGACTATGTTATGTAGGCTCGACTAATCCTAACTTAGTTATGTAGGCTTGAGTAACCACAACTAGGGTACTAATGACCCGACTTACATTAACTCACCAGGGCTGACTTCTCTAAGAGAGTCTAACAACCCTAGTGCCCCACAACTATGGGGACTTTAACCCTTAATCAATAAGGAGGGTTACCCTCTATGAATTTACATGACTTTATTATATTACTGACTCTCCCGATAGGAACATTGGGGTATAATGAAATACAAATGATTCTCCCGATAGGAACATCGGGGTACAATATAAGATATACAAGTGAATACATTCCGAAGTTACAAATACATCAGCGTTTTATTTCTATTTTCCTAGTATAAGTCACCAGAGGACAAATTTTGTCAATCGAAGAGTCACAAAAGCTCAAAGGGAAGGTGGAAACCCAAAAGTCATTTGTAAAGTATAAATAGGGGTAGAATAGAGATTAGAAAGGGGAATTTTTTCTAGCGCATACATGTTGAAGCTATTTCTATGAGAACTATTTCTTTTATAAATAAAGAGAACCAATTTTTTGTTGGAGGAAGAACTGTATGAGTTTCTAAACGGGTTGTGTGGATTGCTAAATGATGAACTATTTATGTTTTAGCCTGTTGTACAATCTATGAAATAGTTCTAAAATTACTGAATTATTTCGGTGTTTATGAATAATTTTATTTTCTGTTATGAATCTTCTGCAATGAATGAGTAATGAATGTGATTAATAAACAGACCTACCTCAATTTAAATTTTCTGCTATAATTATGTATTATAGAATTTGGACATCTACCTCTGGGATTGCACTTTTAACATTATAGTACATTACTCAACTTAATTATTTTTTCTCCCCCGGGGATAGTCAGAATAGGATAGGATAGTTTAGTTGTTGTTTGATTTGGGTGATTGAGGAACAATCAATTCATGTAAGGTAAGAGGTAAGACCCTCCGCAGCTCACTCATGGCTAACTACTTGGGAGGTTCTTGTTTTGGCAATCGCCTGCATTTAGTATATGCACTTGCATTTCATCCATTAATATATAAAATACATAAACGGTGGACCAGGCCACAACCAGTAAAGAAAATTTAAAACATTCTTTTAATTTTACGTTAGTTGGGCTGCTAACCGGACGGATTCCCCGTATCAATAGTAAACGATCTAATTAGAAACAGTTATTGGAGAGAATCCCTACTATCGAGATTTTCCAAGAATCAACATCTTACTAAAAAAAATCAACCAAATTTTCTAAAAACTACATAAAACTTTTATAAATTTGAATATTTAAAAATGAATAAAAAAAAATGTATTAATATTTTTTTGAATATTTTAATAATTAGTAATATTTTCCAACGTTTCGACCCCTAAAGTTAAATAGGGATCCTTAAAACTTTTCATGATATATTCCTTTATAATTTCAATATGGAGTAAAAGTAAGAATGGAAGAAAACATGTTATGTTTCCACTCATATTTTGATAAATTTTGGGTTGTTGATTAATGGCTCAAATTTGGAATTTATTTAGAAAATTATAATGGCTTTCCTTTGTATGTGTTCTACGTATTAACCTTGATATTTATTATGGTCATTTTTTCCATGAACAACCATGTACGAATTGTTGTAATATAAACATGCTAATCTTACGTTGGCTATGTTATTAAGTTCATTTCTACCATGTGTCAATCAATAAATTCTCAATTTAATAAGTACCAAAGCTCATCAACCAAGGCTAGATATGAATATAATCTACACAATAATTGATGCATGCCTAAATTTACTCTAATTCGGAATAATAAGTGATGGAACAAGGTGAGATAACTAATGGAATTTTGGGTATAGAGGTCCTTCATTTCTATTTACAATGGGTTTTCTCCTTCAACACTTTCATTTTAGGTGGGCTCCTTCGTTTTTTTAATGAAATATTGTTTTTAGTAAAACATTTTTGGACGATGACATTTCTCCTATTCAGGTTGCATTTGAATCTTTATAGAACGTCTATAAAGTGAAATTATCTAAGTTTGTTTTATAGCATTTTGATGCCGCAAACCACCCCCTTTGTTGAATCGGTCATTCTTTGTAGGGTGGAATGAATTTTATAGAGGCTTTGAACGAGAAGCACCAACATCCACGAAGTTAGCAGGTATGGCTTGGCACTAGGTTTTGTGGATTTGGTGAACTTTGTGATATTATTAAAATTCACGGGAGAGGTTTAAATTCCTTCTTTGGATCTTTGTTTTTTCTACAAATTTAATCTCGGGATAGAGGATATCACCTCTGTCAGTTAGGTGGGATTATAGTTTAGTTTTAAATTGTAGATGATTTTCTTTATAGAAGAGCCTTTTGGTCATTTTTGTTATCTAGAAACCTCAATAGTGTTGGAATATTGGATAACACTGAGAGGGAAGGGGGTGGGGGTGAATCAGTATTGAAAACTTTTAACAATTTAAACCACTTTTAGTTTATTCATTAACACACATGATCAACAAAAACACATAGAAGAAAAATGTATCGTGGAAGCCCAATTGGGTAAACTACCAATACTTCCTATTACTGCAAAATTATATTTACAAATAGTTTATGTCTGCTACTGTAGACAAGGATGGTAATACACACTATTTACCAGCAGCTACTAGAAGGAGGATATGACCCCCTTGTTTATCAGCTATTATTGAAAGGATGATATGACACACTATTTACTAGCTACCACTGGAAGGATTCTATGATCCCCTCATTTATCAGCTACTGTTGAAAGGATGCTACAACACCCTGTTTACCAGCTACCACTAGAAGGAGGCTACGACCCCCTCGTTTATCATCTACTACTGAAAGGATGCTACGACACCCTGTTTACCAGCTACCAATGGAAGGAGGCTACAACCCCCTTGCAGGCATGTAGCTTGCCCTAGCACCACCCTGCCACCCTAGTATATTTTTATCAAACTTCCATATCTTCTTATTTTTCCCTCGGTCTATGTTCTACTTACTTCTACATCGATCTAAACTCTAGAGAAACATTACTAAACTAGAAATCTTTTCTTATAAATATGTTCACCATCATTCATATTTATTTACCAACATATCTATTCACTCTAGTGTTTCATAGTTACGCCCCTTCAATCTGGAGTCATGACTGTTTATCAACCACATCTCTTCATAACACATGCCTCTTCATCAAACACGTTTTCTTACGTCTATGTGTTATTATTTCTTCTTCTGCTTTAAAGAATACAATCATGTCCCTTCGTATTAATAATAATTATGCTTAAGAGATAATATTCTTCTTCTAGTAGTCATGTTTCTACATCATGAACCTTAAAAAAAATACCAATTCGAAATTATTCTATGTTTATCATTTTTAACTATGTTTAAATTTATCGGACACGACCTTCCGCAGTTGTCTTTTCTGCAATGTCTTTTCCTCAACATACTTTTTCTGCATTGTCCTTTCCATATTTCCCTTTCTGTAATTTGCAGGAACTCATTCCTTCTGCAATTGCAGGTTACAGATTGAGGATTTGCATTTTGACTCTTCTCTAAAATTGCTTTCGCAATTATATTTTGATAATGACTTTTCCACAATTAGAAACTTCTTCCTTTCGCAATTTGTGGATTGCGGATTGTGGGTAAGCATTTCAACTTTTCTCAAAATTTGCTTCCGCAATTACCTTTTCACAAATTGTTTTCTGCAACTCTCTGAGCCATTGATTTCTTGCAAGTTCTTTCCTAACCGTCGATATTTAGGTTACAGATTGCGGATTGCGGAACCACACTTTTCTAGAAATTGGCTTCCACAATTTTCCTCCTGCAACTTCTTTTCCACAAATCTGAGAATCGTCGATCTGCTTGGAACACTTTCTATTCATTGACCTATGATAAACTGCAGAACTCTTATTTCCTATACAGATTCACTTCATAAATTCTTTCCCCATCGTCAATTCATCTCTCTCCTTTAATTTGTATCATCTAACCTATGTCAAAGGAACGAATGCAACCTCTGCATTAATTAATCAAAGGATCGATCAATCAAATTGATCTATCTTGACCTGGACTTTATCTCCTTATCTGGATCTATGTATAACCTCTATATCTTCATCCTCCATGCATCAACTCGATCTATCTTCACCAAGGTACTTTTCAAGGATTCTAATATTATACTCAAGTATAGTATTCTAGGCGAGTTTTTTGGATTGAATTGAAACATGTTTATAGATAGGTAGAAGAATATTAAATATGAAAATTAAAATTAACACAGAAATGTGTAATTTTTGGCGAATATTATGACAAAAAAACATATTTTATGTAATATAGGCAATATTAGACACTAAAAACGACCAAATAGCGAATTTGTTTTTTGAAAAAAACCCCAAAAATAGCCAATTGGGAAAATTTCGCCCCTAAAAATTACTATGATCTTCACCCAGACTTGATCTCCTTATCTGGATCTGTCTATGACCTCTATAGCTTCATCATGCATGCAGTTCTGCAAATTTTTTCATCCAAGGTATCGATCCAAGGACTTGATCCCCTCGCTGGATCTACACATTATCTTGGTGGATTTATTTGACTTACATTTATTTTGCACTTCCGTCATGTTTATTGGTTATCCCTTTGTCATTACTGAACTCTTTTGACATGAATGACAACTATTTTTAACATTATCCCCCTTTGGCATTCATGGAAACATCTAATTATTCTCCCCCTTTGACAACAATGACAAAGGACAACCTGCTATTCCTTTCCATTCTTTCTTCTTTTAACTTCATTTGGTACTGACCACTTTTTTTTTTAACATTCTCTATGCAGCATGTTCTTTTGAATGATAACTTGGATGATAAATCCATAGATTCCCCCTATCATAGTGCTTTTTTTTGTCAGCTTCCCATGTCAACATATATCCCTTAAACATGAAATTTGCTCTATGTACTCATGTAGTTGTCTTGACAGAACTTTATGTCTTCAATATGTTATATTATCCTAGTGCTCATCAACTATGAAGACATAATCTATCAACTTATCCAAATGCACCATATGGAAAGTCATTTTTAAGAAGCTGCAATTAGCCATCAAGGACTAGACAACATTCATATCTCCCAAGCTATATTCCTCATTTTCTTTCAGAGATGTCATGGATTGATCTTATGTACTATTACTTCCATAGTTCTTCACTGATTGTAGGTGCCATTATTCAAAGATTTCCAATGATCCTCAACAATCCAATTTTTTGACAATCGGATCATAACAAGTTCAATACTTACCTATAATATGTAGGCCTTTATACATTTTCTGTCCATTTAATGTGAAAGCAATAATATCTTGGGGTTTTTCAGCTTCTTCCCAATGACAACATTTTGTTAGGATTTTTCACATATATTTTCAAGTATCATTAAAGACCTACCATTGGAGTTATTTGTTTAACATAGAAATAATACCATATATGCTTTCCTCCACAAATTTCCCTTAAAGATGTATCACACAACTTGTTCTTCTTAAGGAGTCTTAAATCCCATGAAAACAATTTATCAACCTTATGTCTTATTGGCAGTCAGCAACAACCCCTTCATTTTTCGTTGAAATGAAAAATGAATCAGCTCTCTTTTATGATTTAACTTTTAAAGATTATAAAAGAGTGCCTTCAGAATCTTCGATTCTGAAGGTACTCTCAATTGTAGAAAAGCTAAGAGACATATTAGAAGTTTATGAAAACATTTTCATAAATTTGATAATTAGCAGATGTCAGTCTCATCAATTTTATATATGATCAATTTTATCACTAATTAATTTATCTAATTATATATGTTGATTTAAGGGATTTAAAAGGATAGTATGATAATTGGTATTTTAAGAAAACACATTTTGAATTTGTTTGGGGTTTGTTATTGATAAGATATTATAAGTTCTTGAAATACCTAGAACTAAAGGTGATTTATTAATTAAAATTTTCATTAGACCTAAAGTTCACATTTCATATGTAACTTAATCTTTAATATCATATCATGGCTTTGTAAAAATTGTATATATAACTAGTGAGAGTGCAAATAAATGAATATTATTTTATAAGTTTCATGTGTCATATAAATATAACCATAATAGTTTTATAGGCTCTATATCCTATCAAATCTGGTTTTGGGACATAAATGGTTGGGATTTCATAAAGTTTTAAAACTATATTTCAAAATGAAACTTCATGTATATACATGGTTTGAGTGTCAATACGGATCATTAGTTAGTTGCATTTCAAGAACATTAGGGTTTATTATTATAACACTATGTCATCATGTTAATAAACACGACTACCTTCCACGTGTAATCTGGAGTAAATCATCAATTGATAGTTTTTTAATGAAAAGACATGACTCATATGGCTAATAGACAACATCTGTTACCAGAATCGCTGCATTGGTATGAAGATTTGGTTAATACCTATCAAATTAATTGACAGCTGTGAGTATAATAATGAAATCGTATCAGTAAAATTTAGTGTTATATATGACTGATAACTATTCCATTCATGATGCTGTACAAGTTCATCATTCCAGATTTAATGTCATAAATGTTCTAATTTGTAATCCCTGAATCGAATGATTTATGATATGAAGGATTAGTTGGAGGTTGAAATGTCCTTTGCATTCTTCTTTCTGAAGAATTTTAGTTAGTCGTGACTAGTCCATTCATTTATCATAGCGAAAACATTGGCTGTTGTGCTCATCATCTCCAAATTTGATTAAAATGGCCAAAATTGGAGTTCTCATCTCTGTTAGGTATGAACCATGTGAGGATTTGACATTTCGTGTAATGTCTTATACCTGGATGCCTATTAATTCCATCTTCATGACTTCATCCATTTCAATCCTTAACCAGAGTAGTAGTGAGGGAGCTATGGCTCGGCTTAGTCGATTTGAAATTTCAGGACCAGAGCTTGTTGAAGCTGATGAGAAAGTTGCTCTGTTATTTGAGAAGATTGGATGGGGTCAGTTCTTCAGATGTTTTAGTGGCCATAATGTGGAGGTTACTAAACAGTTTGCTTTGAGTTTTAAATAAAATGTAGCTCAGATTGGATATTTCAAGTTCATCATTATTGAAGATAAAATTGCAAAAGCTACGAAGCTTCCTCAAACTGGAGAGCGATGGTTTAAAGGTGGGAAAGTGAATAAGAAGAAATGTCAGTCCTTGCTGTTTCCCTTACCGGCCAGTGCAAAATTGAAGATTGGGGTTTCGTTTAAGTTTTTAAAGCCAGAATGGAAAGCATTCTAAGAAATCTTAGTCATGTACGTATCATGTGATGGACGATTCTCTCATCTGCATTATTATCATCTGCGACTGCTGTTAGCATTAAAAGGATTTAAACTTAATCTTCCATTTTACCTATTGCAAAGTCTGAAGCAAATGGCACATTCGGTACAAACTACCATAGGTAATCTTGATAGAAGTCTGTTCCATCATTGTCTAATGAAAATTTTAATCCAGCATCAATTGTCTCTTAGTTGTAAATCTTGGGATGAGTTTTTGGTTGAATATAAATTAGGTCCAACTCAGTATTGGCCAAATCCTCCCCCCAAAACTCATAGGAAACATAAGGCTCCAGTAAAATCCGAAATTGGTGATGTTCATAAGGCTGAATCAAAGGATAAAGAGCTTCAGGAAGCAAATACACCTATAAGTACGTGTATCAGTGATGATGGGGTCGTGAATGTAGCTCCTTGTTACGCTGAGACAACCTTGGACCAATCCCTATCTGGCAAGTGCTTTAGTACACTTACAAAGGTAGAGGAAAAATTAACCAAAAATGAAGATGTTGATGTTGTTAATCATGAAAACCCCTTGATCTATATACTCCTCGAAAACATGGTGATGAGTCCATGCGTAAACTAGAAGAATTAGCGCATGTGTGTTGTGACAAAGGGGGTTTTGAACCAAAAGGTCTTGTGTTTGTTTGTATAAGAAGAATTACTAGAAGTATGAATACTACACCTACAGCCTCTGTTCTTACGGCCACTCAACAGAGTACTCAGCCAATGATTGTCCATCTTGAGGATGATGTTCCATCATTGGTTCCCGAAACCACGCATATGGATGAAGCTACTCTTATAGAGAATAATCGTGAAAAATTGGCTAAAGACATTACAGAGTCGGGTAAGTTCGAAGCTGCTCCATCGTGTATGGACACTTATGGTTTGGGCCCTAAGCCATCTTTTATGAGCTTTCCATCACCTGGTCAAGATATAAATAATATTGATTCTTCTCAGGCAGCTGATTCGTGTCATGACAAGGAGGAAGAAACTCTTCAACAGGTCCTTGATAGGGTATATGAGACTAAGATTGTAGAATTGAAAAATGAACTAAAAGAGTGTCAAGCAAATGCCGCCTTGAAAGAGGTGGAAAATAAGACATCCAGGGCAGAGTTATTAAACTGGATTAATAGATGGAAGGATATGAACATCAAGAAGAACCAATACAAGAAAGAAAAAAAATCAATGATAGATACAAACCAACACTTGCTCGAACAAGTAGAACAACAAAAGCTAGTGATCATCAGGCTCAAAGCCAAACTTTCTAAAGCTAGAAGGATGATCAATTTACAAAGTAGAACCTGATGATTGTTTCTATTTTCAGTTATATGGTTTATCTCTCTGTCAACAGGTAATAAAATATTTTTAAATGCATGCCTGCAAAATCGTAGATTTTGCAGACACACACATAATTTATAGTTCTTTTGTTATTTATGTTAAAATTTATTTTAAATAAGATTCTCATGTTTGTTTATACAGGTGGACATGGTATCACTACCCTCAGCAAATACAGGATATTTTGGATCTTAGTTGGAAGACGTTGATGCAAATTGAAGATTGGAATTTCGACATAGCCACGAATGTGCCAGTTCCTTTAAATCAGCAGATGTTTCAGGCTAGTCATTTTTTATTATTGTTATCCTATAGTGACAAGTGTCTATTGAAGAGATTCGATGCACTTTAATAGTCATAGGACTCCTATAGTATTGCATATAGCATTTATAAAAAAAACTGAATCGAAAAAGTATTAGGATTATATAAACTAGTAATTTTTACGCATAAAGGATGGAGTGACTGAAGAAAAACATCATTGAAATATTATTTTGGTACTAGTTTTGTTCCTGACTGAGGTTTTATCTTCGGAGGTGGAATGTGACTGGAAATTCTCAGACTGATATCGTTGATCGGTATTATTTTGGATACTCTTTTTATATTTCAGTATATAATCTTCTACTTATACTATTGATGCAGTATACTTGGTTATGCTTGTATTCAGTATTCGATATTACACTTTGTCAACGCAATATTGTATTTGAATTAATATGTTATTATGATTGAATTAATCAGTGTTTTTATTGAAAATTCAAGATATAATGATATACATATTTATGTCTATTGATCTCATTTGTATTTTTGCGATGATTTCATTTTATACATTATCTTTTATTAAAATATTTAATGTTGTTTATTAGTTGTTAATTAATTAAACATTTCAGAAAAATCTGAAGTAATTGCTTATTTCAATTTCTCTGTCAAGGTAATTTATAGCAGAATGATTTAGAGTGGATGGTTTAAATATTTTCATTTAGACCTTACTCATTTATCGTTCTGTTCATCTTTATATTAATTGATAATTAATATAATATCCAAATTGCTCTTAGCTGGGATAGGATAGTTAGGATAGTTTAGTTAGTATTATCTTAGTATAGATTACATTTAACAATTGTTAAATAGAATTTGGATAATTTTAGAATAATTATAATAGTTTTTCTTTTAAAATTCAAATATTAAAAACAAAATCATATAAAAATTGAAGACTTTCATTAAGAAAGCAATTATAGGATAACTTAGGTAGTAGAGAACTAATTTTAGTTCCATTTAGATAGAAATAACATTAGGATAAACTTTCACTGAATTTTAGTTCTCCTTAAGAGAAAATTCAGTTGGTAGCAGGACCACAACCTGCGAGGTTTTGTCATTCCAAACACACCGGAAGCTGTTATAAGCTACTTGTGTGGACATAATCTCCTTATTGGCCTAGGTCAGAAAATCAGGCCAACAAATGGCGCTAGAAGGAGGGCCTGTTAATGATTAATGGCAGGAAAAACTAATGAGAAATTTTCAACCAGCCAACATCCTCCAGAAGTCAGCAGATCACCGTTTATAGAAACTGTTAGGAGCATCCTCGAACGTGATCATATCACATCTCCATTTACTCATGAACAAAGTACTCAAACTTTGGAAGAATCATGACATATTCTTACAAGAGCATATGCCAATCAACTTGGTGTATCTCCGATAGATTATGGTCTACCTAGGCAACAACGACATAATCCGCAACTGAACATAGTCACTCAAGATTTGCAAGAAGCTGATAGCACTCCACGTTATCAAATTAGAAGTCATCAGAGAAAAACTACTCAAAAAAACACTGCTAGAAGATTAACTTCAGGAGGCGGTTTTGATCAGCCACCTTCTCCTCTAGAATCACCACTTGATAGTACAAGATCATCCAATTCAGGGAGTTCTTCAGGTTCTGAGAGAAGCCCTATGGTAGGAAACGTACATGTGGGAGGAGGAGCTAATCCTCCACCTAATCCACAACTCCCTTGGTTGAGAACAGCTGTTGTAGCTGTCCCTGGTGTGCAACATCCTTTTCCTAAACACTCAGATAAACTTCTTCCTAAGTTTAACCCAGATGATAAAGAACCTGCAGAGGTGCATGTAGACAAATTCATGTTAGCTGTTCAAACCATGAACGTTCAACATGAAGATGTAGTTTGTTGATTGTTTCCTCTAACTTTTGAAGGAAGAGCCTCTACTTGGTACTTTTCGTTAGTACAAGGATCAATCACAAATTGGGGTTAATTTAATAAAGCTTTTTTATATAAATTTGGGGAAGATAAAACACCTGATCTTTTAGCTCTAGAGTGATCTCAGATTAAAATGGAGTCTAAAGAAAGAATTAAAGATTTTAATCAGAGGTTTCTAACATTAAAAAAAAAAATTCCAATTGCTTCTCAACCACCCGAGGATATAATTATTGAAAAGTATACTTCAGCATTACCAAAATATTCTGGGATGTTTGTTAAGAGAGCTGGGAAAACAACGTTGGTAGAAACTTTCGAGGAAGCTATTAAAGTCGAGAAGGATTCTATGTCCTATGATCCAGATAGAAGTGGGAAATCTGATGCTTTCCCTCATAGGAAGATTGAAAAACTTAATTCAGAGAAAGATAAAGCATTTGATGTAGAACAGCTGCAAAATGCTATTCGAGCATTAACCAATGAAGTTGTAGAATTAAAAAAACCAATTCTGAAGATTCTTCTTCTAGGGGATATTTCAGAAATCAGTTTAGAAAAAATCTGAATTTTAATAATAAAACAAATACACCACCCGACATAGCAGCAAATGAAGAAATTTTTAATACAATTCGGGCCATTTTATCTTTATCTAAGACTCCTCCTAATCAAGAAATAGCTGAAAATGAAGAAGAAGAGGAATCAGAAAATGATGAAGAATCAGAGGAACCTCAACAAGTTAATGGTCATTTCTGGGACAGTCTTGTAAAAGAATATGAGAGTAAAAGTCTTCCTACAGGACAACATGCCTATAATACTCGTAGTAGAACATTCACAAACACTCCTGGAGCTTCGTCAAGTTCTACTCCAAATAATGACAACAATAATTCACAACCAAATAAACAAACTCAATTTGGCAAACAGACTCAATCAACCAAAATTACCCAACCCATTCAAAATGCTCCAAAATTAGATTTACAATATGATATAATTGAAGATTTAAAGAAGACACATGCAAACATTAGTATGTACGATCTTCTTCAAATTTAACCAATGCCTAACAGTCATGTTATAAATCCTACCATGAGTTCAATTATTCCTAATGCAAAACAAAATTTTGCTGCAAACAATTCTAATGATGATTCAATAGCAACTGATAAAGGAAAATTAACAGCTGATAAAGCCTTGCTAATAGGAAAGAATTCTAAATCAACCACGCCCCCATTCTTACTTACCTTTGAGATTTTCAATAGGAATGTTCACAATTGCATGGTAGATTCTGAAGCATCCTCCAATGTGATGCCTTTATCAGTATGCAAACGGTTGAATGGAAAATATGTTCCATCAAATTCCCAAATAACTCATTTGGATAGAATGAATGTGAAGGTTGTAGGGGAGATGAAAGATATTTTAGTCAGGATTGCTTGCAACCCTTCAGTTTTTCAAATTATAGATATTGTTTTTGTAGATATTCCTGATGCATATGGGCTATTTTTAAGTAGAGATTGGTCTCAACAATTGAATGGATTCTTTGCCACGGATTGGTCAACATTATGGTTACCTAAGAACGGAAAGTCAAATCAAATAAAAATAAATAGAGAAAGATATATGAAACATACTGTAACAAAACTACATGATCCTAGCGAACCTGTTTTATTTTCAGATTTCATTATGGGGAATTACATGTTGGGATTTGGTAATTTTAAAGCTGAAAATTCTGCTTTTTCTAGAAAATAAACAGCAGTCAGAAATTAGCAATGTGACATCTATTGCTCCTGACTCTACATTCAAAGAAATTATTAATGATGTTGATAATCGTAATATTGTAAATATTATAGAAAGAAAAGTAGTTGTTAATAGTTCTACTTGGACTCTATATTTTGATGGTGTGAAATCCAAAGAAGGAGCCGGAGCTGGTTGCCTGCTGGTAGACTCTCAGGGAAATAAAACATGTATAGCTTGTAGGATGGAATTTAATTGTACAAATAATACCGTGGAATATGAAGCTTTAATACAGGGTTTGAAAAAAGTGATTGATTTGGATATCAAAGTATTAATTGCATACGGTGATTCCAAAATTATCGTCAAACAGGTCCGTAATTCTATTCACTACCTTTCCGAACATTTACAGAATTATCAACGAGAGGTATGGAACCTCATTTCACATTTTGATGCATTTAACATAATTTCAGTTCCAAGAACTCAAAATCAAGAAGTAGATTTATTAGCAAATGTAGCATCAAAATTAATTCCATCAGAAAATCTTACACCGGATTTCTTTTTAGTAGAATTGATTTTTAGGCCTTTTATACCAGATAATATATTTAACTGGCGTTTATTTGATAATGATGTGCAAGTGCTGAATTTTCTAATGAATGACGATACCCTTAAAGATTTAGCCATTGATGAAGTTACTCATGACAAAAATATGTGGGATTTTTCAGTAATAAATGATTTTTGTTCAGTTGAAAAAGCTTTTGAAAAGGTAAAACCGATCCCTAATTCAGTATTAAGATTGGAAAAGTTCTTTGATCTTCAAGATAAATTCAGATTTGTCCCTAACTGTAAAACTAATAGTTCTCAAATGAGGTATGAAAGCATAAATTTAGGAACAGAACTAAAACCCCAAACTATAAATCTAGGAGTAGATTGAAACCCCGCAGAAAAAACAACATTTATAAAGTTGTTTAAAGAATTTAAAGATGGCTTTGCATGGACATACGATGATCTAAAAACCTTCAATACACAAGTCATGGAACACATAATTCCAATTAAACAGGAGTCAAAACCTTTTCAACAAAAAATAAGGAAATATCATCTGTCACTAGAACCGAGAATTAAGAAGGAGCTAAATAAATTGTTAGCTGCCAAGATTATTTTTCCCATCGTACATACTCAGTGGGTAGCTAACCTAGTTCCAGTTAGGAACAAAAACGGAGATATTAGATTATGTGTAGATTTTAGAAATCTTAATAAGTCTTCTGAAAATGATAATTACCCAGTTGCTCCCATGGAACAAATTCTTCAAAAGGTTTCTGGGGCTGAGATACTATCACTTCTTGATGGCTTCTCTGGATACAACCAAATATTAGTTTCCCCAGATGATCAATTTAAAACAGCTTTTATAACTCCATGGGGAACATATGCTTACCGCAAGATGCCCTTTGGGTTAATCAATGCTGGGGCAACTTTTTAACGGGCAATGGATATTGCTTTTAGAGGCTTAATCAATCATTCAATAGTTTTCTATTTGGATGATGTTACTGTGTTTTATAAACATCGACCTGATCATATTAATCATCTTACAAAGGTATTTGAACGATGTAGAAAATTTGGAATATCCTTAAATCCTAAAAAAAACAATATTTGTTGTTTCAGAAGGTATTTTATCAGGTTGTGTGGTTTCAAAACACGGAATCATGATCGACCCTGAACGAACCCAACCCATTTCAAAAATAACTTACCCTTCTAGCAAGAAACCTTCTAGCAAGAAAGCAATGCAATCATTTCTTGGTAAAATAAATTTTGTTAGAAGATTCATTCCTAGTTTCTCTGAAATCATTTGTCCTTTGCAGAAAATGATTAAGAAGGAAGCTATTTTTAATTGGGGACAAAACAAAAAAGAGTCATTTCAGAAAATCTTAGAAGCCATTTCAGAAGCTGGTGTACAGGATTATACACCTAATAACCTAAGGTCTAGGGTTACCAACATACTCAATTACTTGCAGACAACTGACTTCTAAAGTGCAGAATAGGAAATAGGAGGGTTAGAAGGACTTACTTGTTAAACGAAGGTCGATCCTTGCTAATCTTCTTCCTCTCTGTTCCACTTCCAAAGTCTTCAAGATTGTTCCTCTTTCACCTGTCAGGAAACACTTCTCCAGATACAAGATGATTCATATATATATAAGCAGGTTAGATAAATCACATATTGATGCATTAACATTTATCAAACCACAAGACATGAAAAACATATGGAAGAAGTAATCTCTTTATTATCAATAATAGAAAGAGTTCAGATATAACCCAACGCCTGAGACAAGGACTCCTCTGCAACCAAAGGATTCCGAGTTCCACTACTCCAAAGACTTCTGTATAAACTCCACCAGCATAACTTTGCTCTCCAAGTGTAAGTCATCAACACCCTCCCCAAGGCCTGTATTTATATGGGTGAAATAAAGCAGTTCTCAAAGGTTGGGGAAGTTGTAGCAGTTAAGGAAATTAAGTTAAATGAGGTAACTAATATCCCATTAGCGCGTGTTTTGTATTTAAATGTGAAGAGACACATTCGTGGGTCTGTACTAGAGCAACCCATGAATACATGGATTCACGACTTGCTATAAAGGAGACTCGCGAATGATACGCGAGTTGTATAGAAGGATAGTCACAAATACATCTCAACATAGGCAAAAATAGCAAAGTGACTAGCTGGATGGAGGAAGCATGTATTTCATGACAAGCCAAGCTATAGTGTTTTGGGAAAACCTCTATCCATAAGTGTCCTTTTGTGTGCCAACATGAGGGATGTTGGCACTCGGACGGAGAGGTACCATTCAGGTGTATAACAGAAGCTCCTAGCCTTCTAAGCCTAGATTTCAACAAATATTTCATACTATATACTTTCGCTTCTGACATCTCTTATGTAGCATTTTTAACCCAACTAAATCAGCAAAATAATGAAGTACCAATCTCCTTTATGAGTTCAAATTTTAAAGGTGCTGAACTTAATTACCATGAAGTTGATAAGCAAGCTTTTGTTGTTTTTAAAGATGTCAAACATTTTCATCCATATTTATTGAAATCTAAAATGAAAATAATAGTCCCTTATTCCTCAGTCAGAAATTTGTTAGTGCAAAAGGATTTAGGTGAGAAAAGAGCACCTTGGATGACAGCTCTTCAAGAGTATGACTTAGAAATTAAACCCTCAACGATAGTCAAACATCAAGGATTATGTAAATTAGTTGCTAAAGTTGCTCATCTACCTAATGATAAAGTTGAAATTGTCATTGATGAGGTTTTACTTACCAGAGAAATCTATTTCTATCCTCCACCACAGGATTCTTGGTATATAGACATGAGAATATTTTTGGAAACAGGAACTGCCCCTGATTACCTAGAACCAAGGAAGAAAAGAGCACTTAGATTGAAATATGCTCCTTATTTATTAATTGATAATGTCCTTTTTCGGAGAAATTCAGACGGAGTATTGCTTCGATGTCTAGACAAAGATGAAATGGAAGTAATTCTGAAGGAGTTACATTTTGGACCAGTAGGAGGTCATTTTGGTGGAGAAACAACTGCACATAAAATTCTTAGGGCTGGCTATTATTGGCCTACCTTATTTCGAGATTCATATGCTTTTGTCAAAAAATGCTAGGAATGTCAACTTGCTGCGCGAAGGGTTGAGAAACCTGCTTTTCCCTTACAACCAGTTTTAGTAGAAAGACCCTTTCAGCAATGGGGTATTGATATAATAGGGCCAATTAATCCTCCCTCATATAAGCAACACAAGTATATAATAATTGCAACTGATTATTTTACTCGTTGGGCAGAAGCTGCACCATTAAGGGTTGTAAATACCAATCAGGTTATATTATTTTTAGAATCCTTTATCATAATGAGATTTGGTGTTCCAGATTCCCTTGTCTTTGATAATGCTTCATATTTTTCATTAGTTGAGTTAACTCAATTTTCCTTAGAGGAGGGAATAAGAATCAGGTATTCAGCTAACTACCATCCTCATGGAAATGGTTTAGCTGAATCAACAAACAAAAATTTATTGAAAATTCTCAAAAGAACTATTTCAGCTCACCATCGTGATTGGCATACAGAATTAGTCAATGCTCTTTGGGCATATAGAGTAACTCCTAGGGCTGCGATAGGTAACTCACCCTTCTTCTTAGTGTATGGAACTGAAGCTATTTTACCACCGAATTTATTTTTACCTTCATTACAGTTAGCTCAGTCTGTTCAATATGAATATTGTCCAGCAATGGAAAAGAGGATCAATACTTTGTTAAAACTTGAGGAAGAAAGAGAAAAGTCAAAACAACACTTTACAAAACATCAACAAATTGTGAAGTCTTGGTTTGACCAATCCTTTAGTTCCAATCAAGAATTTCAGGTGGGAGACTTAGTTTTAAAATGTGATAAAGTTAATGAGGAAAAAGGAGATCATACTAAGTTTCAAAATCTTTGGCTTGGTCCCTTTGTTATTGCTGAGAAGATAGGCCCAAGTACTTTTCGATTGCAAACACTAGAAGGTCAGTTCGAAACATTCCCAGTGAATGGACTGATCCTAAAAAAATACTTCTGTTAATATTTTAGGTCTTAAAATGTATATAATTTGTTTGCTGTTTGTAAATAAATTTATATTTTTGTATAAACTGATTTATAGTTTATATAATTAAAGGATGATGATAAATTCATAAGACTTATGTAACTTTCAAACATCATTCCGTTATTGCGACTAGTTTTGATTCTCTTAGTCAAATATTTCAGACTGTCAAGTTTTTATATATAATCAATCAGTAATCTTTAGCTGTCAACTGAAGAAATAAATGTAAATAAATAAATCTTCTAGTTGAAAAGAGTCAGTTTGCTCATTAGCTTGAAAATTATGATACTAGACTGAAATCTTTAAAAAATTTGTTCAGGACAATCAAAGTTTCTTAAATCTATAAAAAACCTATCATTATTTTATTTTTAAGTATTTCTCAGATTATTTCTCACATTTTTATTTTTCTTATAATAAGTTGGGATAGCTAATTAATGTCTTTTTCAAAGCGTGTACTTTGAAAAACTCTTATAGATCTCCACCATCAGTCTTCGAAATTATTTACAATCTGAAAACTTTTTTAGAATTTGTTCCAGTCAATAAAATGCTAAAATGAGAGACGGAAGGTCTTAGTAATAAGCCGATCTGATCAGAATCATAAATATCACTAGTATGACATTATTAGGAAACTAGTAATGGATTTTGTTTAATAAACCAAGATATAAGGGGTCTCATCACGAGCCAACTGATTCATTTTCTGGTGATATTGATGACTGACATTACCATTTGGTCACCATACTGAGTAATGATCTCTCATTTTATAAAATTAAAATTTCAAATTTAGTAAAGAAAACATAATTTGGACTGAAGAATAAGAGGTCTCATCACGAGTTGGCCTAATCATGATCATCAGTGCTGTCTAGGATAACTTTATTTCTGATCACCAAGGTGATGGATTTTGGTTTAAAAAATCAAGAGACAAGAGGTCTCATCACGAGCCGGCTTGCTTATTCCAGATAGTTCTCGTGAATGATACTATCACATTGGGATATCATACCTAGATAGTAGTCTTCAGTCAGAATTATTGTTTAAAAGAAAAGTAAAGAAAAAGAAAAGAAGAGAAAATAAAATTATCATATTTATGGAACAGATTCTGGAAGTTTTTCGGAAAAGTAAATTTCTATATCCTATACTGATGGTGCAGATTATTTTTACTATGAAGTACTTTGTTTCGATCAGGATATTTCTAAGTTTATCACTAACAAGATCTCTATTTTAAAAGATGGAATATATCTGAGTTGTACTTATGAATATGAATAAAAATAATGGTTTTTATTCAGATAGAGAATTTTTTATTTTTTTTAATAAGTTTTAAGATTTTGTTTATATCATTTATAAACTGTATGAGCAGAGATAACTCGTTCGCCCAGGTCGTCGCCATTTGTTGGCAGTCGGCAACAACCCCTTCCTTTTTCGTTGAAATGAAAAATGAATCACCTCTCTTTTATGATTTAACTTTTAAAGATTATAAAAGAGTGCCACTCTCAATTGTAGAAAAGCTAAGAGACATATTAGAAGTTTATGAAAACATTTTCATAAATTTGATAATTAGCAACTATCAGTCTCATCAATTTTATATATATGATCAATTTTATCATTAATTAATTTATCTGATTATATATGTTGATTTAAGGGATTTAAAAGGATAGTATGCTAATTGGTGTTTTAAGAAAACACATTTTGAATTTGTTTGGGGCTTGTTATTGATAAGATATTATAAGTTCTTGAAATCCCTAGAACTAAAGGTGATTTATTACTTAAAATTTTCATTAGACCTAAAGTTCACATTTCATATGTAACTTAATCTTTAATATCATATCATGGCTTTGTAAAAATTGTATATATAACTAGTGAGAGTGCAAATAAATGAATATTATTTTGTAAGTTTCATGTGTCATATAAATATAACCATAATAGTTTAATAGGCTTTATATCCTATCAAATCTGGTTTTGGGACATAAATGGTTGGGATTTCATAAAGTTTTAAAACTATATTTCGAAATGAAACTTCATGTTTATACATGGTTTGAGTGTCAATATGGATCATTAGTTAGTTGCATTTCAAGAACATTAGGGTTTATTATTATAACACTATATCATCATGTTAATAAACATGACTACCTTCCACGTGTAATCTGGAGTAAATCATCAATTGATAGTTTTTTAATGAAAAGACATGACTCATATGGCTAATAGACAACATTTGTTACCAGAATCGCTGCATTGGTATGAAGATTTGGTTAATACCTATCAAATTAATTGACAACTGTGTGTATAATAATGAAAACGTATCAGTAAAATTTAGTGTTATATATGACTGATAACAATTCCATTTATGATGTTGTATGAGTTCATCATTCCAGATTTAATGTCATAAATGTTATGATTTGTAATCCCTGAATCGAATGATTTCCGATATGAAGGATTAGTTGGAGGTTGAAATGTCCTTTGCATTCTTATTTCTGAAGAATTTCAGTTAGTCGCGACTAGTCCATTCATTTATCATAGCGAAAACACCGGCTGTTGTGCTCATCATCTCCAAATTTGATTAAAATGGCCAAAATTGGAGTTCTCATCTCTGTCAGGTATGAAGCATGTGAGGATTTGAAATTTCGCGTAATGTCTTATACCTACATGCCTATTCCTTCCATCTTCATGAATTCATCCATTTCAATCCTTAACCAGAGTAGTAGTGAGGGAGTTATGGCTCCGCTTAGTCGATTTGAAATTTCAGGACTGGAGCTCGTTGAAGCCGATGAGAAAGCTGCTATGTTATTTGAGAAGATTGGATGGGGTCAGTTCTTCAGATGTTTTAGTGTCCATAACGTGGAGGTTACTAAATAGTTTGCTTTGAGTTTTAAAGAAAATGTAGCTCAGATTGGAGATTTCAAGTTCATCATTAATGAAGATAAAATTGCAGAAGCTACGAAGCTTCCTCAAACTGGAGAGCGATGGTTTAAAGGTGGGAAAGTCAATAAGAAGAAATGTCAGTCCTTGTTGTTTCCCTTACCGGCCAATGCAAAATTGAAGATTGGGGTTTCGGTTAAATTTTTAAAGCCAGAATGGCGAGCATTCTATGAAATCTTAGTCAGGTACGTATCATGTGATGGACGATTCTCTCATCTGCATAATTATCATCTGCTACTGCTGTTAGCATTAAAAGGATTTAAAATTAATATTCCATTTTACCTATTGCAAATTTTGAAGAAAATGGCACATTCAGTACAAACTACCATAGGTACTCCTGATAGAAGTCTGTTCCATCATGGTCTAATGAAAATTTTAATCCAGCATCAACTGTCTCTTAGTTGTAAATCTTGGGATGAGTTTTTGGTTGAATGTAAATTAGGGCCAACTCAGTATTGGCCAAACCCTCCCCCCAAAACTCGTAGGAAACGTAAGGTTCCAGTAAAATCCGAAATTGGTGATGTTCATAAGGCTGAATCAAAGGATAAAGAGCTTCAGGAAGCAAATCCACCTATAAGTACTTGTATCAGTGATGATGGGGTTGTGAATGTAGCTCCCTGTTACATTGAGACAACCTTGGACCAATCCCTATCTGAGAAGTGCTTTAGTACACCTACAATGGCAGAGGGAAAATTAACCCAAAATGAAGATGTTGATGCTGTTAATCATGAAAACCCCTCTGAGCTATATACTCCTCGAAAACATGGTGATGATTCCATGCGTAAACTAGAACAATTAGTGCAGGTGTGTTGTGACAAAGGAGGTTTTGAACGAAAAGGTCTTGTGTTTGTTCGTACAAGAAGAATTACTAGAAGTATGAATACTACACCTACAACCTTTGTTCTTACGGCCACTCAACAGAGTACTCAGCCAGTGATTGTCCATCTTGAGGATGATGTTCCATCATTGGTTCCCGAAACCATGCATATGGATGAACCTACTCTTATAGCGAATAATAGTGAAAAATTGGCTAAAGACATTACAGATTCGGGTAAGTTTGAAGCTGCTCCATCGTGTATGGACGCTTATGGTTCAGGCCTGAGCCATGTTTTATGAGCTTTCCATCACCTGGTCAAGATATAGATAATATTGATTCTTCTCAGGCAGCTGATTCGTGTCATGACAAGGAGGAAGAAACTCTCCAACAGGTCCTTGACAGGGTATATGAGACTAAAATTGTAGAATTAAAAAATGAACTAAAAGAGTGTCAAGCAAACGCCACCTTGAAAGAGGTGGAAAATAAGACATTCAGGGCAGAGTTATTAATCTGGATTAATAGATGGAAGGATATGAACATCAATAAGAACCAATACAAGAAAGCAAAAAAATCAATGATAGATACAAACCAACACTTGCTCGAACAAGTAGAACAATAGAAGCTAGTGATCATCAAGCTCAAAGCCAAACTTTCTGAAGCCAGAAGAATGATCAATTTATGGAGTAGAACCTGATGATTGTTTCTATTTTCAGTTATATGGTCTATCTCTCTGTCAACAGGTAATAAAAGGTTTTTAAATGCATGCCTGCAAAATCACAGATTGTGCAGGCACGCACATAATTTATTGTTCTTTTGCTATTTCCTCTTAAAATTTATTTTAAATAAGATTCTCATGTTTGTTTAAACAGGTGGACATGGTATCACTACCCTAAAAAAATACAGGATATTTTGGATCTCAGTTGGAAGACGTTGATGCTAATTGAAGATTGGAATTTCGACATAGCCACAAATGTGCCAGTTCCTTTAAATCAGAAGATGTTTCAGGCTAGTCGTTTTTTATTATTGTTATCCTGTAGTGATAAGTGTCTATTGAAGAGATTTGATGCACTTTAATAGTGATAGGACTCCTATAGTATTGCATATAGCATTTATGAAAAAAAACTGAATCGAAAGACTAGTATGATTATATAAACTAGTAATTTTTATGCATAAAGGATGGAGTGACTGAAGAAAAACATCATTGAAATATTATTTTGGAACTAGTTTTGTTCCTGACTGAGGTTTTATCTTCGGAGGTGGAATGTGACTGGAAATTCTCACACTGATATCGTTGATCAGTATTATTTTGGATACTCTTTTTATATTTCAGTATATAATCTTCTACTTATACTATTGATGCAATATACTTGGTTATGCTTGTATTCAGTATTTGATATTACACTTTGTCAATGCAAAATTGTATTTGAATTAATATGTTATTATGATTGAATTAATCAGTGTTTTTATTGAAAATTCAAGATATAATGATATACATATTTATGTCTGTTGATCTCATTTGTATTTTTGTGATGATTTCATTTTGAACATTATCTTTGATTCAAATATTTAATGTTGTTTATTAGTTGTTAATTAATTAAACATTTTAGAAAAATATGAAGTAATTGCTTATTTCAATTTCTCTGTCAAGGTAATTTATAGTAGAATGATTTAGAGTGGATGGTTTAAATATTTTCATTTAGACCATACTCATTTATCGTTCTGTTCATCTTTATATTATTTGATAATTAATATAATATCCAAATTGCTCTCAGATGGGATAGCATAGTTAGGATAGTTTAGTTAGTATTATCTTAGTATATATTACATTTAACAGTTGTTAAATAGAATTTGGATAATTTTAGAATAATTATAATAGTTTTTCTTTTAAAATTTGAATATTAAAAACAAAATCATATAAAAATTGAAGACTTTCATTAAGAAAGCAATTATAGGATAACTTAGGTAGTAGAGAACTAATTTTAGGTCCATTTAGATAGAAATAACATTAGGATAAACTTTCACTGAATTTTAGTTCTCCTTAAGAGAAAATTCAGTTGGTAGCAGGACCACAACCTGCGAGGTTTTGTCATTCCAAACACACCGGAAGCTACTTTAAGCTACTTGTGTGGACATAATCTCCTTATTGGCCTAGGTCAGAAAATCAGGCCAACATGTCCTTACTCCCCTTTTTTACATATACGAAGAATCAATGTGATATGCACTAGATTCATTGATACTATATTGTCTCACAAGGTTACTGAGGTCATTCACTTGCCATTTCTTTTATATTTGCTTAACCCAAAAAAATAGTTCACCGAGACTATTCAGTTTTTAGAGGTAATCTTTTGTCATAATCCTTGGGTGCAATTATCTTTATGACAACAAATGATAACTAATTGAGACTAGGTGAGTGGTGCAGTCTTGTAGAACACAATTTCTATGTACTCGTGTCCTCAATTTCCAATAAATGATTTCAACTCACATAAATGATTGTTCATAATTGCCCTATTAGACAGTCCTTAAGATTGTCTAAATGGTATCCTTCAGATATGTTCTTGTATTTAATTTTTACATGTGCTCATCAACCATAAAAACAATATTATTAAATCCTCTAGGTGTGAAACATGGAAGATCATCCCAAGCAAATGTGATCAAATGAATACTTTTAGGATGGACAAGGTTTTTATTTGTGTCATGACTTCATATTCTGAGTGATAATGATAATATGTGTTGACATAGATCCTTCAATAGGTTTTCACTCTTTGTCGACACCTTAACTCAACGATCTCCCTAAGCACCAGCCCAAACAGGTATTACCTTGTCCACCAACACCTATGAAGTAGATGAGGTCTCACCCAAAATGTTCAAGGGAGAACTATTGAAATCACCTTTCCATGGTAAGAAGGAGGGTGTGTGCATCTACTGTTCAACTATCACACAATTACTTCACATATCCAAGCATTGGTTCATTTACCACAAATTCATGTCATCACTCATCAGAACAACATACTCAGATCATTGCAGGAGAATCAATTCATAAATAGATCTACCAACATAACATTATTCAAACCATGAAAGAATCACATCATTCTGAAAGAAGCATCATATTTCAGTATTGATCCATTCATATTACATCACAGAAAGAAGGTAAAAAGGAATATGCAAAAGATACAATGTTTCCATCAAATCTCCGTCATGTTATATTAACTTCATATCAAAATTACAGGTTCTCAAAATAGATCCGCAATTCATATCTCACATCAAAGATAGATCACATGTGCCCTCTCTAAGTGTACAAAAGATGATCCAATATTACAACTCCTAGATCTATTTATAGGCTTGCGCATTTTACAAAATGGTCCACTTAGATCAACTTCCTAACTACTTGGACCAAAAACTAGAAAGTAATGACCAAAGTTTACAAAATATGACCAAAATATACATAACATGTCCAATTTTCCTTGTGAGCCATATTCCACCATGCGCACCAACTTTGACCTTGCGCATCATCCTTGGTACTGCGCAACTAATTATCCTAAACAATTCCTATCAACAAGCCCCCAACATAATCTTGTGGCTCTCCCTCGAGCCACGTCAGCTGGAAGTAGTGTACTATGTTGTCTTGATTTTAAAGTTCTCATACTGCTGCTTTACTTCTTCCATTTGAGCCTTCACTCTATCGCTGATGTCTATGCACTCCACAACATCCTTGTTAGATGGATGATCCACGATATTAGAAACGACTTCCTTATGACTTCCCTCCATCACCTGAAGTGCATTCACTGCTGTTAGTTCCTGTTGCTCGTCGATATCCTAGAATTATTCCAGCTGCATTGTTTGATGTTGTTGTCGTTCCCTCTCCTTGGTGACACGCTATTGCAGAGCCTCAGAACTCCCCCACTTTATTCACATGTAGTACCAGATTCATTGCTTGAAGTGGCATCCTTAGTGCAGATAACTAACCTTCAGCTTACCACAGTTGTGTGTTTAGCTACCCCAACTGCTCATCCTGAAACATGCTTCCCCAAAATTGCATGGTTGCATCTGTAATTTCCTTAGATTCTTGTTCCTTTTCTTCAAGCTGCGTTACTGCATATTCGATGGCTCTTTTGTGCGCATCAACTACCTCTAAAGGTGTACTTTGGTTCAATGGTACCTGTACATTCGTGATGTATCTCTTGAAGCCTACGATGATCTGGCCTAACTTATGCACTTTGGCTGGTGCATCCAGGTCCTCCTCCATAACTGGGACTTCTTGATATGTGTCCACAACTTATTTCTCCAACCTGGACTTGTCATCCCATAGTTGTGCCTTCTCAACGATGAGCCTATCCTGCAACTTCTTTAAATCCATGATCTCTGTCTTGGTTACTTCTTCCCACTCTTGCGACTTCAAAAGGTAATCATTGATGATCTATTCTCAGTCAACCAACTCTTGACTAGAAACCCTCTGCAAGTGAACCAATGTCTCAGTTGACAGTTCATTGACATCCAATGCGTGCTCCTAAAATTGCTGGAGTGAGGCGTTGAAATCCTCACTATTAGTATCAATTGCATGCGGTGGATTCTATACAATCTGGATCCGCTTCCCTATGATTATCTCTCTTTGCTTTTGTAAAATGTTTGCTTCAAGAACCCTTTGCAACATTTCATCAACTAAAGAACTTAGCCAAGTGTTTATCTATCCAAATCCTTCAGTAGACTGTTTTTTCAACTGCGCTTCACTCACAGTAGTTGTCATTTTGATAGCTGCAATAATGCAGTCGACCTATGAATATGCCATTGGCATTGTGCCACTGGCCTCAACCTGCTCCTGTCGCCTCTTTGTTCTAGATTCCTTAAACCTATGATCTGTTTCTAAATTTGTTGGGGTTCTTATCGATGCTTCATCTGACTCTTTCTCACTCTGTTGGTCAGGCACAGGATATATGAATTTTATAGTTTCTGCTGAACCAACTAATAGAAGATGCGATATTGGTACAAACATGGAAGCGATCTTTCACTTATAGCTGGTTTCTCATTTTGATCGCACTAGTTGCTTGGATGGAGCCCTAGGACTACCAGGGCATGGATGTTGAGGTTGTAAAAGTATGCATAGGGGTGTGATATCAGAACCTCTAGTACGCCAAGGAAGTGGAGCGTTTAAAGGACTGATCAATACAGTTTTGGTTGTATTGCGAGGCGTTGTAGGCTGCAGCCATGAATATCCCATGCTTATCAGAAGAAGCGACGGTAAAGTATCGACGCATTGTCTATTTTGCAATGGGGCCTCATGGAATTCATGTGCAGGCACAAAGGGACCTGGGAAAATAGTGGTTGGACACACTCTACAAACTTATTGATGCAGAGCTGGATGCAATCGTGGATGACTAGCCTATGGAATGGTGAGAACCATTTGACGTGCATGAAGTATTGGACATCACGACAAGTCCACCAGCCAATGCAATCTTGGATATAGCACCCAACCAACAGAGTGAGAAAGAGTCGAATGAAGCATCGACAAGAAACCTAATGGATTTGAAAACAGATCGGAGGTTCAAGGAATCCAGAACAAAGAGGTGACAAGAGAAGATTGAGGCCATCGACACAGCGCCAATGGAAGATTCATAGGTCGACCACATTATTGTGGCTATCACAACAGTAACTACTGTGAGTGAAGCACAGTTGAAAAAACATACTACTGAAGGATTTGGAGAGGTAAACACTCAACTGAGTTCTTTAGCTGATGGAAATTTGCAAAGGGTTCTTAAAGCAAACATTTTACAGAAGGCAAGAGAGATAAGAACACATAAGCAGGTCTGGATTGTACATTTTCTACTGCATGCAATTGAGACTAACAGTCATGATGTCAATTCCTCACTCTAGCAATTTCAGGAGCTTGCATTGGATTTCAACAAACTATCAACTTAGAAATTGGTTCACTTGCAAAGGGTTGTGATTCAAGAGTTGGTCGAGCAAGAATAGATCATCGACGATCACCTTTTGAAGTCGCAAGAGTGGGAATAAGTAGCCAAGACAAAGATCGTGGATTTAAAGAAGGCGTAGGACAAGCTCATCATCAAGAAGGTGCAACTATGGGATGAAAGGGCTAGGTTGGAGAAAGTAGTTACCGATGCATATGAAGAAGTCCCAGTTATGGAGGAGGACCTGGATGCACTAGCCAAAGCACATAAGTTAGGCCATATCATCGCAGGATTCAAGAGAGACATCCCAAATCTACAGGTACTGTTGAATCCAAGTACACCTACAAAGGTAGTTTATGCGTGCAAAAGCACCATCGAAGATGCAACAACGCATATCAAAAGACAGGGAAAAATAAGCTAAGGAAATTATAGATGAAACCACACAATTTTGGGGAAGCGTGGTATGAGACGAGCAATTGGAGCAGCTAAACACACAATTGTGGGAAGCTAAAGGTTAGTTGGATACACTAAGGACGTCTCTTCAAGCAATGAATATGGTACTGCAGGTGACTAAATCCATGAAGTTGAAGGCTTTGCAATAATAGGTCACTAAGGAAAGGGAATGGAAACATCGTCGAACAACGTAGCTGGAATAGTTCTAGGATATCGGCAAGAAACTAGAACTAACAACACTGAATGCACTTCAGGCGGTGCAGGGCAGTCGTAAAGAAGTCATCGCTAAGATCGTGGATCATCCATCTAAGCAGGAATTTTTGGAGTGCATAGATATCAGTGAACATCTCAGGTGAGACCTCATTTGCTCTGCAAGTGTTGCTGGATAGGGTAAAACATGTCTGGGCTAGTGCTCAGGGAGATCGCTAAGTTAAGGGTGTCGATAGAGAGTGAACCCCCGTCAGTGGATCTGTGTCAAAAATCTTCATCTTCTATTAGATTATAGAATTCATGGTCATCATGGATCTCATGAATCATGCATTTTAATATTCTTATGTTACTTCATAGGTCTTACACTTTGCACTATGTCAACCATACACTAGTCTTATCTTTTAACCGTGATCATCTCTTGTTTTTAGGAAGATATCCTTTACCAAGTATTTTGTATGACTCTTCTTCTTGTTGTTTTGATGGAAACTTCAAAACATTCTTTTCTTCTTACCAATTGATATTTTTCAAGTACCAATTGCACTTCTTTGATATTAAATCCCCCTCAGTATATGATTCCTTCTAATGTTAATTTCAGGGTTATTTTCTTAGTCATGAGACATTTTAGAAAATACATTGTCCTTTAGTTCCACCATCATCATCTTCAGCTCCATTGGTGTATTATTTTTCTTATTCATATTGCTTTCCATCATAACGTATGCCACTCTTATATACAACACTATTATGCTCAACATTATCTTTAGAGACTTTATTGATGCTTGGAAGCTTTGTTTCTTCTGAGTCCTTGTAATATGACTTTATTCTCCACAACTTTCCTTGAGATACCCGGCTTACTGGTATTATATTTCTTTATCTTTTGGATTTTATCTTATATCTCTTCTCGTGTGTTTCTTTAGACAGTCTGCATGTATTTTTCTTTCAATTTTTTGCAAAGTGACCAACATTGTGACATATGAAACATATAATAAATCTTTTTTTATTTGAGATGTTAGTGCCTTTTTTTCTTTTCAGATCTTGATCTTCTTCTTTGAATCTACAATCAGCAGCCTTGTGACCAAATTGTGACAATGATGACAATATCCATAGAATTCATTGGCATATATTTTGAAAATTTTCTTCTTAGGAGGATTAGCCGAATTCCGATGACTAGACTTAATATTCCTGTAATTATTTTGTTGTATGGGTCTATCTTTGGAAGCATCATCCCGTCATTTAACATCGTCTTGAGTGATGGATCTTTATCCTCTAATGGCATGTTCTTGATCATATTCAAGACCTGTTTTATCCCTGGGTAATATTTATAAGCTCAGGACTTTATTAAGTGCTTCACTACTTTCCTTGAACTTATCACTAACAGATAGGTGATATTTTATCTTCTTTATTTCTCCTTTGAAGTTAGCAACTTATTTTTTTAAAGTCTCGGCCTCTTTCATGCTATCCATTGCTTGTTGTCTTAAATTGTGCAGTTCCTTTTGTAGGGTCTTGGATTCCTCTTCTTTTGATTTTTTCTCTCCTTCGCATTTTGACAATTTTTCTTTCAAAGATTTGTTCTCCATTCTGTTCTTTATAATTTCTTTAAGAGAACTTTTATGAGTTCTTCCTTTAGGTCCACCTCTCCTTCCACATATGGATCATCTTCTGAAGTTAATTTCTCAATGGATAGATTTTCTTCATCTTTACTATCTTACATATGAATGAAAGGTTCTACCTCATCACTATAATTCTTGAAAATATCAAGGCTTGCTTCTGCTCTTTGTTCAACTGAGTAAAGATTCTCCAATTTGACCCAGAGTTCCTTACCTAAGATACATTTTCTTGTATTCTCTTTGATGGGTTGAGTTAATCCATCAAGTATAGCCTCCATTTCCATTGAGTTTTTTTTTTTTTGGGATCCTTTATGAGATGTGGTGCTTATTGTTTTTGGTGGGATGTAATCAGATATTACTAAATTCCATACTCCATATCCTAATGACTGTAATTATACTCTCATTCTTATGCTCCATAGTGCGTATCCTTCTTTATTAAAACCTGGAGCTCTGTTGGCTGGAATCCCTTCTTGTTGATCCATAGTGGTTTTTAATAGGATACTCCTTCGAGTGGTTTAGGCTAGAGTGAAGGAACCTACTCTAATGCCAATTGTTAGAGAATTGGATAATATCTAGAGGGGGGGATGAATCAGTATTGATAAATTTTAACAATTTTAACCACTTTTAATTGATTCATTAACACACATGATCATCAAGAACACACATAACAAAAATTTATCATGGAAGCCCAATTGGGTAAACCTCCAATACTTATTATTACTGTGAAATTATATTTATAAATAATTTATTCTTGCTACTATAGACAAGGATGGTACTACACCCTATTTACCAGCAACTAATGGAAGGAGGATATGACCCCCTTGTTTATCAAATACTACTGAATGGATGCTACGACACCCTAATTACCAGCTACCACTAGACGAATGCTATGACCCCCTTGTTTATCACCTACTACTGAAAGGATTATACGACACCCTGATTACCATCTACCACTAGAAGGAGGCTACGACCCCCTCATTGATCAGCTACTACTGAAAATATGCTACGACACCCTATTTACCAGATTCCATTAGAAGGAGGCTATGAACCCCTTACAGGCATGTAGCCTTCCCTAGCACCACCCTGCTGCCCTAGTATGTTTTTATCAAATTTGTAGATCTGCTTATGTCTCCCTTGGTCTATGTTCTACTTGCTTCTACATTGATATAAACAACATAAACACATTACTAAACTTGAAATATTTGTTTATAAATATATTTACCATCGTTCATTTTACTTTACCAACATATCTCTTCACTCTAGAGTTTCACAGTAGCGCCCTTTCGATATGAAGTCATGACTGTTCATCAAACACATCTCTTCATAACGCATGCCTCTTCATCAAACACGTTTTCCTACTTCTCTGTGTTATTATTTCTTCTTCTGCTTTAAAGAATACAATCACATCCCTTCTTATTAATAATAACCATTAGAGTAAATTTCAACTCAAAATGGGCCTCCTAAGAAGAATAATATAATAATAGTTAAAATAATAAAATAATATTTATTAATTTTGGAGGAAGAAAAGAAAAAAACTATATTTTTTGTTCGTATTTTTGACATATCTCCCTATGATTTTACTCAAATTTCTATCAAGAGAGCTCACTGGATGCCGAATTAAATTCTGCATTCAACGAGTACCCACTTGGCATACTTTTGAAGGACCCTGCTTCCCCCAAAACAAGAAATACCTGAGAAAATGTGATGATGATGTCATCATCACATTTTTTTAGGTATTTCTTGTTTTTAGGGTAGAGGGTTCTGTCAAAAGTATACCTAGTGGGTACTCATTGGATGCAGAATTTAATTTCGCATCCAGGGAGCTCTCCAGATCAAAATTTGAGTAAAAACACAGGGCGATATGTCGAAAATACGAACAAAAAAGTAGTTTTTTTATGATACCTATCCCCAAATTTATATTAAAACTTTGTTTAAGACCTATACAGTATTTCAAATTTAAAGAAATTTCATTGGCTAACACCTGATGACATGGAATTTGAATTATGGTTAAAAGGCCCATTTTGAGTTGAAATTTCCTCTAATGTCTGTTTAAGAGTTAATATTCTTTTTGTAATAGTAATGTATCTACATCATGAACCTTCACAAACAAAGACCAATTCAAAATTAATTCTCAATTTATCATTTATAACTCCATTTAAATTTATCACTCACAACATTCCACAATTGTCTTTTCCGCGACGTCCTTTCCTCAACATACTTTTTTTGCATTTTGCTTTCCATATTTTGTGGGAACTCATTCCTTCTGCAATTGCAATTTGTGGATTGCGGATGTTCATTTTAACTCTTCTCGAAAATTTCTTCCACAACGATCATTCTTGCGGGTTCTTTCCTTACCGTCGATCTTTGGGTTAGGGATTGCAGATTCTGGAAACACACTTTTCCAGAAATTGGCTTCCGCAATTTTCCTCCTGCAAATTGAGAACCATCAATCTATTGCAGAATGCTTCCTAGTCATTGATATCTGATTAATTACATAACTCTTATTTCCTGTGAAGATTCACTTCATGAATTCTTTCCCCATCGTCGATTCATATTTCTCCTTTAATCTAGATCTTCTAACCTCTGTCAAAGGAACGAATGCAACCTTTGCATTAATTTATCAGAATATCAATCAATCAACTCTATATATCTTCACTTGGACTTTATCTCCTTATCTGGATCTGTCTATAACCTCTATAGCTCCATCGTCCACGCATCAACTCGATATATTTTCACCCGAACTTGATCTCCTTATTTCGATTTGTCTATGACCTCTATAGCTTCATCCTCCATGTAGTTCTGCAAATTTTCTCAACCAAGGTATCGATCCAAGGACTTGATCCCCTCACTGGATCTACACGTTATATTTTTTTATTCTTTTGGCTTACATTGAGTTTGGACTGCCATCATGTTTATTGGTTATCCCTTTGTCATTACTGGACTCTTTTGACATAATGAAAACTATTTTCAACAAACAGATAAGGTGAGTTTGAAACATTTCTCCGAAACCCTACCCCTTGTATATGCCATTCATAAAATTATATTGATGTTTTCTGATAAAAAGTGAGGTCTTACATTCAAAATTCAATGGATAGCTTCTTTAATTTAGAAACTGTAGGGTTGAATTTGAATTTTCTTTGTGGTAAGAACATGGATTTTATAAAATACCATGATAATCTAAGTACGGAAATTGAATACATTTTCAAGGTCTCATAACACCATGAATACCTTGTCAATGACAATAGGACATTCACTTTTTTATGTTAATACAAATTTAATGGAATATTGGTACAACTATAAAATCAAATATAAATTCTGAAATAATAAACTTAAATATTAATAAATATGGTTTATAATTTTAGTGATGAAAAACGCTTCTTAGAATCCAATCCTAGAAACTCCATGGGATCGAATCAGGGAGTTTTTCAAGAGGAAGAAACTATCGTTCAAAAGTGGGACAACATGGATATGGACCAGTACTAAAATCAAGAAGCCAACTATGGCCAAGACGAAGCCCTCAACATGCATGCTTTTACGTAATAATTATTTACTTCGAGGCATGCTTGGCTTTATAAATATTTACTTCTATGCTTTGTAAATTGAGTTTGATAGTATGAAGTTTTTATATGATCTATACATGTAGATTCATTACAAAATCCCATGTGAAGGATTACATATAGATTTTATACATAGTATTGGAATTTGGTAATGATAATGTTTTTCATCTTGACATTATTGATTTTGTATTTTTATGATGATTTAGATACATATTTTTGTTAATACAAAATATAACTTTTTTTTCTTAATGTAATAATATTGATGCAACTAGATTGTTGATTTCAAAATGTGGCTAGTTGTTCATAACATATTTCAAAATTATTTTGAAAACAAATAAAAAATAACACAATCTTAAACTCTAGAGTCTATACGTTTGTTGAAGTTAAAAAAGTGAAAAGATGTAATGAAAATTTTGGTGTTTACTATATAGGACACATGAAAATCACATAAAAGATATAGTCATGGCCTTTACC
>LPNX010921396.1:49425-120078 GCA_001517045.1 Pseudotsuga menziesii
CACACACTTTCTATAGATATGTATATATGTGTATATATATGCATGCATGTATACATACACACATATATACATATATAAGTTGAGTTGTTTGGAAGTTTCAAGAAAATTATTCTAGATTCAAACTACAATTAGCACATTTGAGAAGTTGAAACCTTACTATATTAAGACAAACGATGTTCATAACACATGTTGTTTCCATTACCATGTGGAATTTCAATTATATTATGAGAGATTCCATGTATTTTATAAAATTCATTTTCTAGGTAACCCTCCTCCATTTGTTCATGAAATTTTCCCACTCATACTATGCAATAGAGGCATTAAAGATGTTATTACAAAAAAGTGTTGGAGGGAAATAAATGTGTTGATTTTTGTAATTTTCACTATGAGGAGAAACATTTTATATCTTCAAGCCATACATAATTGATATACAATTGGAAAAATGAATTTCTTCACTATAAAGGTAATGCATCTATAATTGAAAAAGAAGTCATCTTTGAAATCAGAAGTGTTATCTAAACTACATTCATCTCTCATAGAAAGTCATTCAAGGTTTCATAAAACATATGAAAGGATCAAACCATTAGTTTTTTGGAAAGGATTGAATAAGTACATCTACACCTTTATGATAGAGTATGACATTTTCAAAATACATAATATACAAACAAGGAAACCTCTATGGAAACTATAATCATTATCCCATTCACCAACTATATGGATTGACATATTTATGGAATTTATTATGGAGTTACCAAAACATGGAAACAGACCTATAATCATGGTTTTGGTTTTAATTATATGATAAATTTTTTGTTGCGCAAAACCCCTTCAAGGAATCAATAATAGTGCAAGTATTCCTAGTGTAATACCCTTATTTTTTACTATGGAATGAATTAACTCAAATTATGTAAATGATGTAAATACAAAAGAATGGATTCCTAGTGTAGATATGAAGGGGAAGTCCTGACTAGTGAATGCCTATACATTTATGATATAAATATATCTTTATGATCCATGTGGTGGGATTGTCACGATGAATAAAAATATATGTAAATATAATGCTGGAAAATAATATTAATGGTCCAATATGGTTGTATAAGAAGTAGTAGAGGGGCCATGATTCCACTAGAGTGCAAGAGAAAAGGGTGCATATGCGAGATTGCATCATTTTTACATGTGTCATCCTACAACTCATCCATTAGTTGGAATGTACCATGAATGAGCCAATTGCATTCTTTGACTGATCAATCCAATCATTGAATCCATGTGTGAGGTTGGTGGGAAGACATTCTCACGCAACTATGGAAGCATGGGATGCACTCACTTATATGATGGTTCTATGATTCCTTTATTCCATTGTCAAAATAAATGTCATCCCTAATTTTACCAATCGTTCATCTCATTGGAGTGTATCATTCATTTTTCTAGAGAACAAATACACTACATAGAGTTTCCTTGTCATGTTGTTACCATCATTACCAAATTAAAACATGAAGAAATAAAAACAATTGGCATGGGAAAGTGGGAAGAGGATGGTTGTAGGTGGGAGTAGAGTTTAGGAAATAGATGAACCTTTTCCCATGATTATTTTCTTCTTGTTAGATGCTTGATAATGGAATTGTTTAGTATGTAATTGAAATTCTCTAAATGCAAACATTTGTAAGAACAATAAGGGTTGGATTTCCTCATAAAAGTGGAGTAGTGAAAGGAAATTCCTTCCTAGTGTTTTATGGGGAAATGCAAGAGAGTTCAATGGATATGAGGGCTAAGTCACATTCCTATAGTGATCCATATGAGTAGGTTGGAGAAGCATGAGAGAAAATGGGTTGATATAAGGGTAGAGTGCAACATGAAGGTGTTTCACATGCTCTCGTGGCATCAAATCCTATCTTTGGGGGTGGACATATCTGTATTTGTTACCTACAGTTGGGTGGAAAATCACCCTTCAAAACTATTTTCTTGGATCCTCTTATGTCAAAGATAAGTACTCTTCTTTATGTATGAATGTGGGATGAATTTGATTTAATTCCTATTATGAATGTGTTGTTTATACATTGTATGGGTTTGTATATGGTTTTTATTTCATTTGTGTTTAATATTCTTATTCCTAAACATGCATTTCTTGTTTTATGTTTCCCATGGGGGGGATAAATTAGCTATGAATGTGAATTATGGATTGACGGGGATAAATTCAAAGATATGAAATTCATATTTACCCCCTCCTAAGTTGGATATAAGGATGGGGATGCTATGCTTGGATAGTATTTATTTAAACTCTATGGTGTGTTGTAGTCTATTGTGATAGATCGTGACCCCAAATTCACTAGTGATTTATAACAAAACTTGTATTGGCTCCAAGGAATTCAAATAAAACTCATAACAACCTATTTACCCCAAAATGATGGTTAAATTAGATCTATAAACAAGTGTAGAATTTTATTTGTGGTTATTTACTTCAAAGAGACAATTTGGATGGGTTTATTGGTTACCTCTAGTACAATTGTTCTATAATTCCACTTATCATGATGCCACTCAAAGGACTCCGTTTCTGGTTTTATGTCGGCAAAATCCCTCATCAATAGTACCCTACTTACCCGGAATTTCTAAGTTGTAATAGGTAAACAAAACCCTCACAACTTGAGACTACATTCTTAAAACTCTCAAGGATAATCTAGTAATTGCTCAAAACAAGATTAAGTGGAAATATTATTAAAATTGTTCTATGTTTGATTTCAAATAAAGAGATTATGTGTTACTCCAAATACATCCTGATAAGAAGACCCAAATTAACGAAAACCACCTCCAAAATATGGCTCCCATTTTTTATGAGTTATATTTTGCATTTTAATTTAAATATGTCATATCTTTAATCTAATACAATAGGATCACTGAAAGATAGACAAGCAAAGAAGAAGAGAAAGACACAATGATTGTGTCCTAGAAAAACAAAAGGGAGAAAACCCAACAACTTATTTTGTATAGAGTCATCACTTAGTACCGTTTCCATATAGATATAGAAAACCCAAAGATAATTTGTCTTCCACAACTTCTTCTTGTTATTTCCCATCAAACTTGCCGTTCTCACTCTTGGAGCTAACTTTTTTGTGATTGTTGTGTGTACAAATGAGGGAGGGAGCCTCCATATTTATATTCTTCAGTTAGGTGAAATTTTCACACAAAAACGATGACTTATGGACCTTACTAGGATGACTTCTCCTAAGTCTTAAATTTGTGAACCATTGATCTATAGGAAAATATCAAAGATGCAGGAAGGAAATTATGCAATGGAATATTCAAAGAGAATGTACATTGAACATGAAATGCATGCCACAAATTTCAGATAAATCGAACAAGAATTGCTCAGTTAGTCACAATATTAATATCCATTGATTAATCAATAATGAAATTATTATACAATAAATATAATTCAAATTCTAAAGATAGGATTTGAATCTATCAGTTCTAACTAACTTATTAGCTAACTCATTGTGTCTAAATCAATGTTGGAGCTCATTAGTCTAACTATGAATGTCTAAATCAATCTACAATAACTTAACTGATGAGGTAGGTGGGAAACATGAACCACTATCCCTTCATGCATGAAAAAATGGCACTGGGATAACTGAAAGTGATCTAACTGATTGTGACTAGAGGTTAACTCAGCATAACTACTTACCTACCACAACCATCTGATGGAGGTTTCTAGTGGCACTCGAAGTGAGCTCCTATAATGTAAGTATTTCTCCCATAGGCACATAAAATCATGCATGCACATGCAGTAAGTGGAATATAACCTATAGGTATGTACCTCACACTCTATTACAGTAATAATAACTCCCTAAGTTAGGGAAAATAACCAAATAGACTATATTGGATAAAGGAGGATTAATTATTCCTAACCCCCCCCCCCCCTTAATCCTAACTTTGGATAGCTTGGGCCCTAGAAACTAGGACAAAATTCACCCACCAATATAAATGACATAAAATACTGCTTAATAAAATACGGAAAATGGGGAAATGTCATGGGAACTGCGCCCCCCCACCCCACAAAAAAAAGAAGGAATCGGGAAATTTGGTTGCAATATGTAACACTGTGGAGCAGTAATGCCGAATCTTGGTTCTTCTATGCACAAGAATCCTAAGATTGTGCATGTGAACCTCTCCAAAATAAATTATTATGTCTGGATGAATTTTCCTCTTTGGAAGAAGAGGAATATGCTCAACTAAATCAGGAACATAGACAACTGCAAGATGAAAACTAGATCCATGTAAAGCAACTAAGATGATGAACTGATGAGGGAGAAAAAGTGCTTCATAATTTGTACCATGTGAGGTAAACCCGAGAAAATTATATGTTTCATCCTTGAACATTGAACCATATGAGCTAAAATCCACTCTTCGTGTTAGAATCAAGTGTCCAGGTGAATGCAGGATGTCTCTGTCTTTACTAGTATTGTGGGGAGATGAGCATTTGATCAAGTAAAAAGGTAGAGAAGTACTAGGAATATGGAGAGTGAATGATTTAGATCCATAATATTATATTTCTTATAAAATATCCAATGGTACACAAAATCTAATATCATCAAACTCATGACAGAAAACTAACATCGAATCCCCAAAAACAATTTTGAAAGAGACTTGAGGTACTTGATTTTTCACACCAAAATTGATGAGAACAACTACAAGCATCATTGGAAGCTCTTGAAACTTAAAATTCGACCAAATAATGCCATATCAGATCCAAATAATTTCATATCAAATCCAAGAGTGTGGAACAAAGGTCCAAGTGCTCCACTGAGATGGTAGATGCACAATTTTCTCCTTCTTCAAGAAAACTATGATTTTTGGTGCAAGAAATCATGTAGGAATTTTATGAAATCTCTCGATCAATGAGATTGAATGGATCACTCATAAAATATGATATTTCTTCCAAACATCTAAAGTATTACTTTTCTTCACACGATCAATAATATTAGAGAGAGAGAAATCCAATTCCTCTTCATTTTTTGAAGCAATCACTAGCAAACTTTGCACAAAATTTATAATAGAAGAATTACTGGAGAATTCCTGAGTAGAATGAAAGGAGATTTTTTCTTCAATAAATTAGATTCCAATGTATTGTTTTGGATCAGATATATGAGAAGATGAGATATCAGATATCACATAAACTTTTGGAGCATTAGGAGATGGGGTCACTCCAAGGAGACTTTCTTCAATTCAAATTGATTATGTTGAAGATTTTGATTCTTCTTCATCTTGAACAACTTCATCAGAGAGAATAGAGTCCTATACTTTTGAATAAAGAAATATTGTGGTTTTGGGTGTTTTCTGTTGATGTATTTGTAACTTTGGAATGTATTCACCTGTATATCTTATGTATTGTACCCCGATGTTTATTTTGGGAAGTGTCTGTAATGTATTGAAGTCATGCCAAGTCATTGTGGGTAACGCTCCCATTGTTCAAGGGTTAAAGTCCCTGTAGTTGTGGGGCCCTAGGGTTATTATACTATCCTAGAGAATTCTACCCTAGGTGAGTTATTGTAAGTCAGGGAAATAGTCCTCATTGTTGTGTTAAGGATAACCCTCCTTGTTGGTCAGAGGGGCAAAGTCCCCACAAGTTATGGGGAACTAGGGTTATTAGAATCTCCTAGAGATGTCAGCTCTAGTAAGTAATTGTTAAGTGAGGCCGACATGTTGGAGTGTACATTAAGTGAAGGAAAGAATATAAATAGAGAGTGAGCCTCTCTATTTATCACACACACACTCACTCACTGGGGCGCATGAGTGAGAGAAGAAGTTGCTGGGACAAGAGAGAGAGAGAGACTGTTGCTTTTGGGAGATCATCTTACTGTTTTGGGGTTTTTCTTTTGGTGCCAATTCTATCTCTGTGGAAGTTATGGGGTTTTCTCCTTTATGGTTTCCACGAGGAAAATCTTTGTGTTCATTATCTCTTCTGTTTTATTGATGTGCATGTTATTCTCTCAAATAAGATCCTAAGATCATAATGTTAGATTGAATGATAAAAATCTAACAATGTATCAGAGCTAACCTGAAAAGAAGACATTGTGAATCTATAGAAGCTATGTCTTCTTACGTTTTGGGTCTCTCTCCACAATCCATCAGCAAAAGTATGCTAGGATGACTCTCCATTGAAGGGTGCATCTTTCTATTGAAGAAGAATTCGATTCCGAGCATTTTCAGTTTTTGGTGTGGGAAATTAGGGCTTCTTACAGAAGATGAATTTTGAGAGAGCCCAGCATAGGATTTCTCTCTTCATAAAATTCGAATTTTATAGACTTGGGTCAAGATTTTTGGATGGGTATAACTCCGGGAAAGTCAAACCCTAGTTTGACCGCGGGCCGGGAAAAACCCTAAAATACTAAAAATGATACATTTTGTTACATTCACTATATCTCAGGATTGGAGAAGTATCAAACGCTGAAAATTTCACTGTATCAAAAATTCAGCCTCATATTCACTATATACTAGGATATATGATCCCTCCAAGTTAGGGTTCCAGCCTCTTCTAGGATTCATCCATAGATAGGACACCTCGGGAGAATTACTATATCTTGGGATAAAAAGGTCCAAATGAAATTTATAAAGATGTTCCAAAAAGGGAACGGGATTTAGTTTCTGTGGTAGAAGTTTCATACCTCTAATATGAAATAGTGATATGTGGAAGGCCATACAAATTTGCTATGCTGAACAGTCCTGAAACAGGTCACCTTGGGAAAATGATCATAAGTCCCAATTGGTGAAACCAATTCTGATGAAACCTATGGTGTTTCAACAATGACAGAAGAGGATATATCAATTTTAATTTTTAGACATAGAGGAGCTATAATTCTAGAGATATCGCAGAAACAGTATCAGTTATTTCTGCAGAAGAAATTGGAAAACTAGGGCTTCCTGTTTTGGGAGCTTCCCTCCATTGTTTTCAGAAAATGAGTACATTGGACAGATTACCTTGAAGAGATATATATTTATGTCAAATAGTATATGAATTATTCCAAGTTTTGAAAATTAGGTTTTTTCTAACAAACCCTAGATTAGCCAGCTCCGGAACCAGGATGGACACCTCAAATCGGTAACATCTAATCTATTGCTATTTTCATTTGAGGTTCTGATTTCAAAGTGATCTATCACATCAGCTTGATTACAAGCTTGGTGAAGTTGACAAATTCCAAGCATGGAAATATATGATCTCTTTGAAGAAAATTAATTGGACACCCACATAAGTAGAGAGGTTTTAGTTCCAGAGGGAGATGAGGCTAAAAGCCTTCCACAAGAAGAACTTGATCAAGGCCAAGAAAATCATTGCTGATTCAATCACGGATCACCTTATACCACAAGTGTATTCCCTAAAGAAAGCGAAAGAGATGTTGTATTCCTTGACCAAGCTATTTGAAGGGAAGAACATAAATTAGAATGCTACTTTTAGAAAATAGTTGAAGAATGTGAAGATTCAGAATGCAGAGACCATACAGTCGTACTTTACGAGGGTCTCTCAAATCAAAGAACAACTTGTAGTAGTAGAAGAAGAAGTGGAGAATGTAGAAGTGGTGATAGCCACCTTGAATGGCCTCCCAAAACCATGGGATTCATTCATTCAAGGAATGTGTATCGAATGGAAGTGATTACCTTCAGTAGACTCTGGGAAGAGTGCACACAAGAAAAGAAGCTCGACTCATAATAAGAAAAGAGAAGATGGGAGAAACTGAAGATCAAGCTCTCATGATCCAAAGAAGATACCTCAAGCAATGAGGAATATGAAGAAATCAATTCTTGAAGAACCTCTTATCCATCTTAGCATTTGTATAAGAAATTATGAATGAAGAAGATGATGAAGCTGAAGGCTTAAGAAGAAGTCTACCCACAAAACAAATAAAGATAAGTGTTCAATTGTCATTTCATGATATTGTTTTGTTATACATTTGTTTAGATTCAGTTGATGTATTATGCATGATAGAATGTTTTCATTAATGACAGTATACTACTAATATGCATGTGATGGGTAAGTAGCTCATGGTGCTATACAACTCTCCATTGCTACTTATATAGAATGAAACCTCTTTGCTGACATATTGGATTAGTGCACAATCTCAATGTTGTCCTGGTGGAGATGGAAGGAATCTAGAAAAGTTTCTATGAGATATGGACGAATGTTGTATTGGCTAAAATAGTTGCATGATCATATATTTATGCATAAGAATTTTCCATTATGAATATTCCTCATGAAATGTTTCTAACCATACACCTAATACATTTGACTTGTTCAAAATGGTATGACAGGATGGATAACTTACTGGTGAGTCTAGGATTTACTCAGAGTAAAGAGGATTCCAACCTTTTCCTCAAGGATGAAGGTGGAAGATTAGTGATGCTCCTGTTATATGTCAATGACTTGTTCCTGACAGAATTTGAAAGAAGGACATTTGGTGCCAAGTTCAAGATGAAGGACTTGGATATGATCCACTACTTTCCAAGAATGGAGCTGTTGCAGAATCTCCCTAGGATAAGGGAAGTATGCAATAGAGATCCTGAAGAGCTTCAGGATGATGGACTACAAGGCCATGACCACACCTATGGCATCAAACTTGAAGCTACTAAGTGTTTCTTTATCAAGATTTGTTTGATGCCATGACGTATCATCATATGATTGGGTCCTTGATGTAACTAACAAATACGAGACCATATATTTGCTTTGTTGTGAACACCTTGAGCCAATTCCTAACAAATCCGAGACATGTTCACTTGATTGCTGCAAAGCATATTCTGAGGTACCTGAAGGGTACAGTTGATTATCGGGTTAAGTATGAGGCGAATCAAAAGATTAACCTGGAAGGTTATGTTGATTCAGATAGGGCAGGAAGTGCCATCGATAGGAATAGCACTTCAGGGTGTTGCTTCAGTATGGGATCAGGTGTGATCTCTTGGTTTTTGCAAGAAATAGTCTTGTGTGGCACTGAGTACAGCTGAAGTAGAGTATGTCACAGCTTGTTCAACTAGTTGTGAGGAATATAGCTAAAGAAGCTACTGTCTGATTTATTTGATCTCCAGTTAGATCCTACTTGTATATATTGCGAAAACCAGATTTGTGTGAAGTTGTCGGAGAACCCAGTGTTCCATGACAAGTCAAAGTATATCAAGATGAAATATAACTATATCAGGGATATGGTGTAAAGAGGAGCAGTGAAGCTCCAGTATGTTGCAACAGACGAACAGATAACTAATGTGGTGACTAAGCCATTGGCTAGAGTGAAGTTTGAGTACTTCAGGGAGAAGCTTAGTGTTCTCCAGATTGAGGTTCCATCCAAGGGGAAGTGATGAGTCAGTGAGCCATTTTGACATGGTGAGAGGATTGGTTCCTTCCATGGTCAGATGTAAGGGCTGATCCATTCTGTCATGATGAGAGGATTGGTTCCTTGCATGTCAGATATAAGTGTTGATCCATTTTGAGGTGACTGTAGGATTGGTTCTTAAATAATCAGATATAAGTGTTGAATGCCATTCTCTGAATGGATGCACCTGGTCAGTAACAAGGAATACTCAGCCTAGAGCTAAGAGCCATTCTGACATGGTGAGAGGATTGGTTCCTTCCATGGTCATATGTAAGGGCTGAGCCATTCTGTCATGGTGGGAGGATTGGTTCCTTCCATGTCAAATGTGAGTGCTAAGCCATTCTGAGGCGACTGTGGGATGTGTTCCCACATGATCAAATATAAGCGTTGATTGCCATTCTCTGAATGGAGGTACCTGGTCAGTTACCAGGAATACTCAATCTGTGTCTGAGAGCCATTCTGACATGGTGAGAGGATTGGTTCCTTCAATGGTCAGATGTAAGGGCTAAGCCATTCTGTCGTGGTGAGAGGATTGGTTCCTTCCATGTTAGATATGAGTGCAGAGCCTTTCTGAGGAGACTATGGGATGTGTTCCCACATTATCAAATATAAGTGCTAATCCCTTCTAGCATGGTTGCGGGATGTGTTTGCGTATGGCTAGATATAAGTGTTGAGCCTTTCTGATAGGGTTGTGGGATGTGTTCCCACATGATTGGATGTGAGTGCTGAGCCTTTCCGATAGGTTTGTGGGATGTGTTCCCGCATAATCGAATGTGAGTGTTGGAACTTTTTGACAGGGTTGTGGGATGTGTTCCCGCATGTTCAGATATGAGTGTTGGGTGTGCCTTTCTAAAATGGTGTTGGATGTGTTCCTCTCATGGTCGGATGTAAGTGTTGGGTGGGCCATTCTGACTTAGGGTCAGATATAAGCATTGAATAAGACCTACATGGAGGCTAGGCCTACAACCAAAATGAAAAAGGGCTATCTCTCTAGAACTTCCTGTGACTACAAGAATCATGAGATAGCACTAGTAATGATGATCCAATGATGATCTAGATCGAGTGATGATCTAGATCTAGTGATGATGATCTAGCAGTAATTATCTAGATCAAGTGATGATCTAGATCCAGTGGTGATGATCCAACAGTGATGATCCAGATCTAGTGATGATGTCCCCAAGATGATCTAGATCGAGTGATGATCCAGATCTAGTGATGATCCAATTCTAGTGATGATTATCCATATCAAGTGATGATCCAGATCCAGTGATGAAGATGACTTGAAGATGAAGATGAAAATATGATCCAATTGTTACCACCTAAGTTATACTTAAGGGTTTTTTATCAAGTGATCCTGGTGAACCGGACAAGGATATCTTGTTCGGACTTCAGAAGACCTTTAGTCTTGCTTCTGGGAAACTTTGTTGTTCCATATCAAATGTTCATACCCAATGAGGGAATTATAATAAATGTTCTAGCATGATAGTGTCTATAAAAGATTCAATATTTTAGACTTTATTTGTCAATCCGATCAGCCCAGGGTGTTTTTTCCCTTGGTTATTATTGGTTGTTGAATAAATGAATGATACTATCTGAGTTTTTCACTCCATTCCTCCAAAGTTGGGGTGGTCGGCTTGGAATTTAGGCCTATTGAGGTTATTAGAGTCTATGTGTGAATGTATAAACATGCTAGGAATCATGGTCGAGCCATATGAACATGTCTAAGTCCCCCTAGGTTTTTTCTTTTTATTTTTTAATTTTTAATTTTTTCAGCGTTTTTTATTAAAATTTATTTTTTCCAAAATTAGGTTTTTTTTAATAGTTTAATTGGAAAAAATGGTTTTGTAATAAAAGTGGGCTTGGAAGTCCATTTCAGTCATGTAGATGTTCATTTTCAAGCTAAGAGCACCCGGTAAACCTATAGACCCACTATTTCCTAGTTTTAAGTGATTTTCCATCACTCAGGTCAAAAAGGCCCAAAAAATCAATTATTTTTTATTTTAATTAATAAATTGATGGATAATGGAGCAAATCCAAAATCCTAGATCAATGGATTCTCAGCCGATTTGATTGAAATCGGTCAGATCTGCACTAGATTGACCGGATATGACAAATCCTTGACTGGAGGAGGTGATTCAGGTCGATCCAGAGTTGAAATTCAGCTTCCTTTATGGGGAATTTATTCCTCCCTCTCTCCTGCACATGTGTGGGTTCATTTGGATGAGTTTGGTGTATGCTTCAGTCAACAGGTTGAGGTGTTAGTCATATCGGCTTTTTGATTGACATTCAGATTCAGTAGAAGCTCAGTTCAGCTTCAGATCAGGCATTGATGGACTCTCCTTCAACTACAGTGGTCTATCTCCTTGGGATTTGCACCCCCTCTAGGCTGGGGTTTCAATTTTGTGTATAAATAAAGCATGGCTGCCTCCTTTCCAAGAGTTAGAGTTGGATTGAGGAGCTATTGCTGTTGTAATATTGTGTAATATCTTTTTATATTGGAATAAAGTGAAGCTTTGGAGGATAAATTTGTGTAATTATTTTATATGTGTGGATTTAACATTGTCTTGCAGCCTTTTACCATTGGCTTTCTCTCAATTTCTGCATCTGAATCCTGTCTAGCTTAATGATTCAGCTGAATCAATAGGAGTATAGCTGGGTAAGTAAGATCACTTTATTTTCAATATCTCATAGTATATATGCTTAAAGATTCATATTATACATGTTTAAATAAGTTTATTTCCATGTAATCCCTCTCTTTCTTCACATATTTCTATCTAGATCTCATAAGGTTTTTGTGCAGGATTGTTTGTTAGTTTTCAGGTAACAGGGGTTGGATGAACTGTGGATCTAGATTGACTCCATTGGGAATCCAAATATTTTGTGAAGGAATTGTCCCTTGGCATTCCACTAACTAGTTTTCTTTGCAAATCCATTTCCTGGCAATAAGCGCTCTTCTTTTCCTCTTCCTCGTTCAAATTTATTCAAAATCAGTCCGGTTACTTATTTTGCAGCTTTAGATTTGTTATATCTATAAATTTCATAGTTCATATTACATATATATTGCTTCCTTAAAGCTCATAAAACTAGATCTCATTCCTAAAGAAATTTTTACAAGCATTCTAGATCTAGTTTTAGGGAAAATTATCATTTTTCAAGGCTATGAAAGTAGATCTAAATATTGTTGAATGAATGGTTGTTTCCTTAGAATCAAAAAATTTATATTCATCAATTTAAGTGATTCATATTGGCAGCCCCCAAATCAGGCCAATATCCCAAGGAAAGCTTGCTTTCCTTGGTTCTTTTTCCACTTCTTTAAAAACTAGTTTTAACTTAGAATTTTTGGGTAAAAAATTTGTTCATCCAAAAGTACTTTCAAAGTAATTTTGGGCATATTTAACTGTGATAATATTGCTGGTTTTTATCAGGTGTAACAAAAAATAGGACGAGGCACTGTCCGGAAAGCATTTTTGGACCATTCAAAACCCCCCACGGGGTCTCCGTCTTCCAAAAATTTCAAAATTTCGCAATTTGTAGACCTTTAGTATCATTCCGTATAAGGACCAAGTAGATAATTTTCAGTTTTATGATATTTTAATTGCTATTAATAAAAAAAAACCTCTTCCAATAGTCTCTTTTGGGCCTGTTCACCGTCCCCCTGGGGGGATTTGCGTCTGTGTCATTTTTTACTTTTTTTTCATCTTTTTTCAATATAGTGTAGTTGTAATATGCAGCATAGTATAATTTGACGTATAATCATTTCCATATTCCATATATGGTTGTTTCAAAGTAATTTTAATACTTACCCCATGAGCCTCCTTTTGAGCCGAAAAGTGAAGAAAGCGTCATGGTTGTCTAATTAGAAAATTGTGGTTTTCTTATCTATTTATGATTCATCTACTATCATCATTTGTTTAAGTAATTATAATAAAATCAACCCCTCCTTGATTCCTCAATTGAGGTCCACTTGGACTGAAAGAGGTTCCTCGAGGGTTTTCTTTTTAACAAGAACACCTTTTTTTAAAATTTACTAAAACTAATGAAGACTCCAGTGTGTATGCTCTGTACTTGCCTGCCACTACTACATTTCGATCCAAAACCTGACGGAAAAATCTGACGGCGCGTGGATTTCTTTTTTTAAACTTATCAAAAATCACAAGGATAATTTTTTTTTTTTGTAAATGTGGCCATAAGCGTCGCTTAAGCGACAACTAGTCTCATAAGCGTCGCTTAAGTGATGGCTAGCCTCATAAGTGTCGCCTAACCGAAGACGCTTCAAATTGGTCAATCATTTAAATAAATACACTTAATTGGTCAATTATTTAACATGGAAGAAGAAGGTGATAAGCGTCGCACTGATATATGCTTAAATGGTTGAGTAAACATACAAAGATATGATTAAGTGATTTTTTATTGAATATGGAATTAACCATTTATGAAAATTTATTTTACATGAAATAATAATTATTCAAATTTACTAGTAAACATACATGTAATTCCTATGTTGTAATGCTTCCTTTTATTTAAAGCAAAAGCTAGTAAAAAATATGCAGGTGTGTGAATTATTCTCTTCGTTCAAATCTAAAGTTGAACAAAGGAAATGTTGTCACATTCTTGTTTTTCCAATTGATTAGGAAATGTGTAAGGACTGTGAAGGACATCTCTACGAAAGGGTAATGGGTGGTACTAACCCCGTAGTGTAATTTAAAATGCAAAATATGAAAAATAAAGAATATGTAGAGGGATTGAGACATAGGGAAATTGTAAGAATTGACTATAAACCTTAATGGTATTTCCTTAACTATTTGGGTCTATAGGGATCACACACAAATGGTTTTCTATTATGGAATTAATTTCCTCTCACGATGGGATGAAGAGATTACTTCTAAGTAGTTATAAATCATTAATAGGTTCTATCAAACAAATTCCTCTCAGAGGGATGGGAATTCATACATGGGTGTCAACATGCATGATAATGGCTTGCAACATTAACAATGGATTACATGAAGGTATAAGGATATATAGGGAGATAAATCAAACTTTTCATGGTGGATACCCCTTTTTGATTTTTAGCATCTTATCAAGATCAACACGCCTCATAAAATGTCAAACTTGATGGTTAAATGGTTCTCTGATCCATAAGTACCACTTTGACCCAAGTCGATCCCCCAAAGCTATGAGCATGTTAGGAACCATTTGAAAAAATTTGGCACAACCTCCTATTGTTTAAGCATGAGGGTATAGTTTTAAATTTCCAAACCCAACATTTTTTTCACAATTGAACACTATCTTTGAAAGAAATTAAATTCTTGGTGTTCATGTAAATCAAGACTCTAATCCTCTTAGTTTATATTATGTTCCTTTATCGTTGAACGTTGACTACATGGATGATGAGATTCTTGCGTATGTAAATAAAAATGTAGGCCCTCAAGGACAATCTACTACATTTGGTTCTTACTATGAGATTCTTTAAATTAAACATCAAGGTTTAACAAACTAATAATAGACTAGTGAGAAGATGCAAAGTTACCCATTATATAAAAACCGCCCAATTCAAAGGGAGGGCCCTTCGCTACTTTATCCTTTGTGGAAAAAGGAATACAAAGCCCTTTGATGTGATTTGTGCTATCGTGGTGGCATACATTGGTCGTACTGAATGTCGGCTCTTATCATTCAAGCCCCTTTTCTCATTTACCATTTTCAAATGTCTATGGGGTCACTCTCACCATTGCCAAGCACCCAAGAAATGGAGGAGGAAGAAGCGGAGGACCAGCAGAAGTCTGAGGCCAAACGTTAAAAGCGGGTAGGAGCTTCAGACCCACAAACCTATTTGGAATTTTATTGAATTTTCAATGCTTTTTGACATCACCATTGATAGATGGATCCATGTGTCAAGCTTTATTAGTTCAGTATTCTTGTATCAGAACTCCCATTTTCAACTCCATGATTATAATTTATTTTTATAGAAGACCTAGTATGGATTAGAATAATCAATCTCCAACACAATGAATGTGAACACGAGCTTTAATAGACCTCCATGAAAGACTTCTTTCACAACTAGTAAATCCGAAGGTCATTGGATAGCCTTAACACGTTTTGTCCATTTCCCACGCAGCAAGAACCTCCATCAAATGCCGACAAGTCCATGAGCATCCTCAATCAAACGTGCCCAGCTTGTCTGAACTTGATATAATGGCCATTGTTAGTCTCAAATAGGCAGACCTTCAAGGGCTTAAAAGACACACTGCTGTGGATGATCTCCAAATCAAGGTACAGACATTTCAAGTCCCAATTCATTTGGATTCCTATGAAAAATAAAATTTCCATTTTGCCCACAATTGCAAATGTATAGCTGTACACTGCAGGCCATCCGTACATATTTATAATAGCACCCCCAATCCAGATCTGCCGAAGACCTCAACTGGGTTTATATTGGAATGCCTAAAAACGAAAACCCACCAGTGTGTACTGCAGAAACGACTTGAAGAATTATCTAGCAATGGCTCGCTGTGATGAGACCATTCAACTCGATGCTTTGCATCTCCCAAGTTCTTCATTGGAAGAAGAATCAGGGATACAAAATAGCATTGGAGATAATGTAATAGAGAGCCATCTTCTATTTTCCAACAGGCTCTCTAAGAGCTCAAACATGGAGTAGCGCTTCAACTCTCTGAGTGCATTGGAGATCTTGAGAGAAACCATCAGAATCCTTCACTTCAATTCCACAGGATTCTTGGTAATTGCAGCTCTATTCATCTGCCCTGTATCTGCAATCCTTCTCTCAAATGCCTTTGTAGAGCAATTAGTGGTTGAAAAACTGTTAGATTGTTCAAATAGAGGGAGACAGAGAAAACAAGTTCATTTCATTTTTTACTTTTCTAGTTTGTGAGTAGCCACTATATTCTAAAATGCAAAGTGACCTCAGTGATATTTTGAAAGTATTAATATTGTCTGTGCAAGTTTATGTAGCTCTGTATTTGAATGAATTCATTGTTGGACTCTCTGAATATCCAGGGCATTGAGGTTGAATTGCTACCTGCTTTCATCTCTGAAGAAACTGTGGAAATTTTTTTAAAGTCCTTGAGAAGCTTGGAATGATCTCCTGATTGTCTTTTTGGCTTCTAAAGCTTGTCAAGGATATTATTCTTTGCTGAAGGGTAAGTGAATTGTTTGAATCAACATAAATGGAAACTACTCTTCAGGACATTGTTAACTTCACACAATCATATATCATGATGTATGATTTCTGAAGGGAAACTCATTCTTTCTTTCTTTTACATCTAAATCATGTTGTTATCATTAGCCCTGCTTTTTGGCCTAGGACAATTACTTGCATCACTTAGCTGATTTTGTCAGTACCAATTAAACAAGCAAATTGGATTATATTTTCTCAAACAATACTCCTTTTCTCTTGTTTGAGTATGTTATTGCACTTTCATTAATCCCATATATCACCAAGAATCAGATTAGTGCAAATAATAAAAGAAGAAAAGATTATTGGATGATTTGTTTCCTCTAAATTGTGTATGTAAAGGAAATGGTTACTTTGAATACATCCTAAAATAATGTAATGTCTTAGCTCCCTTTGGAAGTTTCACTGCATATATTATATTAGAGGTTGGATGTTGATTTGGTTGGCTCACTGCTACGGTATGGTCTTTTAGCTAAGATATTTCTTATTGATTACCTTGTAGACTTTTACTAATCAAGAGTGTGTTGTTCTTCCTTGCGAGACAACAGTCAATGACTAAACAAGTAAAAGTTAATCTAGTGATTGTAAGATGGAAAAGTAACAAATCTAAACTAGGTACGCATTTGGAAGATGGACCAGAGGCTGCAAGATGTTTATTGGGGGTGTAAACAGATAACCTAATATAGATCCTACTTTGCAAAAAAAGTTTCAAGTAACCTATTTGGGACACAATCATGGCTATCCTTCACAATATTGCAGCCTCACTGCCATATCTAGAATGGGAAATAGATATATACTTTCGAGATATTGGAGACAAGAGACATGAAATGAGACTTTCTCAAGGCTGCTATCCTTCTAGATATTGCAGCCTCACTGCCATATCTAGAATGGGCAATAGAAATATACTTTCAAAATATTGGAGACAGGAGACATGAGATGAGACTTTCTAAGTAGTTGAGAACATTACAGGAAATAAGAGATACCAGAAATTACACTTGCAAGCACGATAAGAGTTATTGCTTGAAGTTCATTGAAGCAGTGACAAATAATATTTCCAGGGCATTTCTCTCACCATTGGAAGTTGATCATGCTTACATTTTCCAGATGAAATTGATTTACGAAGCTATCATTTTCTGTATTGGAAAACCCCCTGAGTTCCTGGTTTGCGGTTGTAAAATTTCCTTCCAAACTCCTTTCCCTAGCGAATAGTTTCCACAAATTTGTTCTTTCTGAAAACTAAATTTTGATACTGCAATTTTCAATTACCGTATTTAATTTCTCAATGAATCTCGTCGTATAATTTGTCCCTATAACGAGAAATTTCTTGAAATTCTGAGACTAATCCAAACTTGAAAATCATTTGTTCTGATTCTTAAAACAAAATCAGCAACAAAGTTTGGCTGGTAGCCTAGTATTGCCATTTGTTCTACATTATGGAAGCTAGACCAGTAATGATCATTTGGAAGAAAAGGAACAGAGTGCTTGAAGGAATTTTTATGTTGACTTACATCTGTACATATATAATATAAGGATATAGGGAATGCAATATACTTGTTTTGGTGTCTATGCCCCACTAATGAGTTCTAATAGGACCTGGTTCTAGCCTGAAGTGTTAGATATGTCTTGAACGAGGAGAAATTCCCTCTCCATAATATAATATGTGCAAGAGATTTTAAAAGTATAGAAACGAGAGAGATATAGCAAAACGTAGAAGAGGGAGGGAAGTAGCGAGATAGGAAGGCTCCAACTTTTCAAGGGAGTGTTAGCACTCGAGTAACCTAGATGGTAGGGAGACCAAAGTCTATACTTAGAACAGTTGCAGGCAGGGAGGGATTTTGCAAAAGTTCAACTAGAAATATGCCCATTTATAGAACATTATTTTTGTCCTTAGAGAGAGGCCTGTAAGCTGAAATGCCAACCCATTGAGAAGATGGACTTCCAAGAAATCGCAGAAGTTGTGCACACAGCTCCATAGGACCAAGAGACACAGTAAGTGGCGAGTTCGACTTCAAACTAGAGAGGCAGATAAAGAAACCACTGCCATCAAGCAACTCCTTCCAGTGATGTAGTCCAGCAGGCCTTAATTGACCATCTTGATCACCCTCAAGAACAGTTGATACTTTGCTAATAGATGTCGCATCAGGATTCAAATGCCCAATCAAAGTTGAACCATTGGTTCATTGTTCCTGAAATGATGAACTTCACATTCATTATTGCTATATGCTGTAAATTAGGCTTATTATAAACACCCCCTCGTTTAAATTCTTGAAGAGAGAGAGGTCATTACTTAGCTCGAAATTCCTTGAATTTCTTTGTCAACCAGACTCGTGAGTACTGAAGGCTAGCATATTTTCATGCAAGCGGTTGAGAAAAAGTTAAAATGACTGGCCAACTTGTCTTTTGAATCTATAGGCCACGTTGCTAAGCTCAAGTCAACTCCTCTACAACTCCCAACCTATATCTGGTGGTGGATTTGTAATACTCGACAGTCTTGCATCATATTCTCTGGACGCAATAGAAATGAGCAGAATGAGAATAGACAGGAAATAATCCATGCAATGTTTTATATGTTGCATACAAATAAATTTTATGTTCTGGTTAGGTTTCCAACTTACGAGTATTTGACTCTGGATAGACTGCATAGGCTCTGGTTCAATTCATATGCTATGTTTTAGACTACTTCCATTAGTTTCCAACGTCCTAGAGCTATGAGCAATTTTGCAGGCATTGGCCAATGGCTATAAGGACTATAGAAATAACATTAGGAGTGAAACTGTGATTGATCAGGTTGGAAAATTTGGATAGTTAAAAACAATTATGGGTGTAGACATAGTGATTTGCCAAAAAGTGTGGGTGAATATAGTAATTTCGTAATTTACCAAAACATGGGGGGCTTTCCCATGGCCATTTATGACCTCCCAGCTCAATACCATGGTCTCTTTAAAAATTTTAGGGTGTTTTGTTCAAAACTTACGTTACATAGGAAAACCCTGTGACATAGAGGGTACCCAAGCTCACCAATATTGTCTATGGTAACCTGGCAACAAGGTATTCTAGTTTCATCTAAAGAAAGAAATTATTTCAGATTGGATATTTCATCAATTTCTCCTTGGCGTTGTAATTGGATATTTCATCAATTTTCCCTTAGCATTACCACGGGAGAGATTGTGAATACTAGCATCACTGCAGTTAAGGGTTTCTTGAGGTCCATGTCTCTTGTAACAATATTTTCGACAAATGGTGAATTTTGGCAATAGAGAGCTCCCTATATATTCACAGGACTCCTGTGAATTGACAGGAATGTTCTCCTGTGAGCAATGTCTAGGTTGTTTAATACCTATACAAGCTGGAGAATCACTGAAACATGTCAATTATCCCACCATCATTCAATTTACATTGTTTGTCATGATTTCCTTCCCTGCAGTTCCTGTCATACCCTGTGTTGATAGATACTCTTACATCAAAATCTGATAACGACAACCAGGTGGTGATTACAAGATAAGCCCTTATCTACAACTTAATGTCTAAATCACCATTAGGCTTATTAACTAAATCAGTAGGTGGTCATTCCATAGAAAGACTTCTTTAACCCAGTCCAAGCAAGAATCTTGTAATAAGTTTACAAGATTCACAATCTAAGAATTTTAAGAATATAATTCCAGTCAAATAAAACAGTGAACTACCTACTCACAAGCTCTTTAAAAAAACATGAGCTATGAGTTTGCTGGAATATTAAGGATAGAGGTTCCCAAATACCAGTTGACATATATTAACATCAAATATATGCACATCCTCTTTATAATTAGATGATGAGAGACGGCTGTCAAAGAGGAGGCTTTATTAATTTGAAGTCTTGAATTGCCAGGAAGCCAACATATGCCTTAACAACCATATAACTAGACTACTGAAGGTATTGTTACATGGAAATTATACAATTACGATTCTATTTTTTCATCACCCCTACAGATTGGTATCAGTATTTAGTTCCATGTCCTATTGAGCTTTCTTTTGGCCATTAGTTGGATATTAAAAAATTATACTATCCTATATTTTGACATTTCCAGTCAATGGTGGCCTGTAAAAAAAATTCAATAATTCCTAGGTAGCTACTAACAATATCATGGTTTCAACTCTCCCACAGGTTGCTTTGCAAAAACAAATACAAAGCAAATTGGACCACTAGCAAAAACAACTATGAAGCAAATTGAATACAAATTTCATGAAGCAAACTGTCTCACGGTGGCCACGGGTATATGCTCCACAGTTGGTTAAAGTTGACTGCAATGCCTAGTTCCTCTTGACAACACAAATAAATTAGCCAGTAGATTACATACCATTGAAGGGTGGCAACACAGGGATTCCCTATATATGCTTTTACCGAAGAGATCATCGTCTGAAAACCTAAATTTCCTCGTGACTTCGTAAAGGAAATTGAGATGGACTTTGTTCTTCTCTTACTCTTCTAGTAGTGATCAAGAAAAGGCACGTTCTTCTTCTAACAATTATCCTGCTTTGTAATTTTTACTGAGGAGGTTGATCACCAAGTAACTTGCTTTGTAATTTTTACTAAGGAGGTTGTTCACCAAGTAACCTGCTTTCTAATTTTCATTGAGGAGGTTGATCACCAAGAGCTGTATGCTATATGTTGATAATTTGCACCAAAGAAATTTGTTGCATGGCGAGGGGATTAAAAATTAAAAGCTCTAGGTTATGCCATTATGGAAGCATTTGTTACATTACGATGAACAGGAGAATGGTTAACTGGAGGTCAATCTACAAAATTAGTTATCATTAAAGAAAAGGTATTTGCATACTTTTAGGGCTAAACAAACTTCAGACTTATTTCTTCCAATTAAAACTTTGCAAAATTTAAGCTTTTGTGAAATGGTCAATATTTGTTTACTTTTTTTTGGGGCAGGGCGGGGGGGAGAAAATACACTTATATTATACAGAAAATAAAATATGTATAAAGTGTGAGTAATGAAGTATCTTTATATGTATGCTCTATCCAAAATGTGTCCTCTCTTGAAACTGGGATCTTTCTCAGAGACACTTTCCACAGACCTGCCTGGAGTAATGATAAAATTAAAGATAGCCATGCACTATGCCTTAAGAATAACCAAACCCTTTCCTTCACACTATGCTCTTTGTCATATATTTGCCAGCTGTGATAGCTCCCCTGTATGGCCAAAATGAACATTATGGCACATAATTTTGCTAAAACTTATGAAGTATTCAATTTCAAGCAACTTGTCTCTGCCCAATTTAGGACTCCATGGCAAAGCACCAGCTTCCTTAACATCAATATCTAAATAATCTAAATAGTCTGTTCCTGTGGGAAGCTGAAAAGTTCCTCCTTGTGTAATCTGTATTAACTTATTTCTTATATTGAACATCAACCAGGATGGGAAGGTTGTAGAGTGGAGAATCATGTGCCAAAGAATCAACATCAGTCTTGAAATTAGCAAAGACCAGCAAACCAATTGTGTGCTGTTAAGTTCCACTGGAGGACAACTTACATTGCTGAGGGTAGAAAAAATATTCTCTGCCATTTTGATTTTTTCAAATGCATTTGAAGAATGAAAAGCCATGAGAAGAACTTCCAAATGAAATAGGGATGTCTCTTTCTAACATCTCCCTGACTTGCTCAACAGGACGAACCCATCATAGTCACCATACCAATGTTGCATCCTCAGTTCGATCATGAAGAGATGCTACATGAGTCATTCATCCAACCGATTGGCACACATAAAACTGTCTTTTAGAGTTGCCACCACAGGAAATCACTACATGATATGCTCAGAATATGCCTAGATTTGGATACAAAGCTCCTTAGTGTTGTCTTTATGCCCAGATGATGGAAATTTACTGCCACTTGGAGGTGAACGTATGCACAGGTCTGATAGGCTGAGTGTTTTAGGCAAAAATGTGGTCAGAAATTACTCTCCGGGTCTTGAAAAATCATTAGAGGAATTTTGGGGTCTAAAATGGGCCTCCTAAGGAAAATAATAAAATAATAGTTAAAATAATAAAATAATATTGATTAATTTTGGAGGAAGAAAGAAAAAAACTACTTTTTGTGTTCGTATTTTCGAAATATCTCCCTATGTTTTTACTCAAATTTTGATCAGGAGAGCTCGTTGGATGCGGAATCAAATTCCGCATCCAACGAGCTCTCCCGATCGAAATTTGAGTAAAAACACAATAAGATATGTCAAAAATACGAACAAAAAAAGTAGTTTTTTTTAATGACAAATATGTCAATTCAACCATTATGGTTGACTTATTTTATTGAAATTCTATTGGTTCTTGAATTCCAACTCACAAAAACTTATTTTGGCACATTTTCTTATAAGGCCCATTTTAGACCCTAAATTTCCTCTAATGACCCTCGATGCTGCTGCAAGCAAATAGTCTCACCAAAACAAGTTCTGGAAAAGCTTGCTGAAGTGATTCCATTTGGTATTGATTTCTATCTTGATCACCTCATGTAATGGGGTGATCTGCATCTTGAAAGTAACATCTGAGCATTCTCCATGTGTAGTTGATCCTCAAATTTTAACCATAAAGCATCCTAAGGTGAGAATAACACAGTTCTGTTCATTCTCTCCAGATCTGGCCAAAAAACAACGAGGACCCTGCCCTGAGATTTTCATGACATGGCTTGCTGTCAAATCAACAAATAGGCCTCTAAAATGATTTTGCTGTAAACATAGAAACAAAACTCTGAGAATCCACATTAGCGCCAAGTTCAAACCACACACCCAGGTGCTAACTCTGTTATGATTTCGCAATGAGTTGGAAAACTTCATCATAAGTTTCATGTCACTGCAAATGGATCAGAAAGGGAATAATACTTTGTTGTCTGTGCAAGTATAGTAATATTGGAAAAGAAAATCGTATTCAAAGATGTTTGCAGCTGGCAAACCAACTCAAAACACTAGGGTTTTCATGAGGAAATGACCTGTGTAGTCATCATCAAAACCCTTAACAGCGCCCAGAAATTTTGTAACCCTCAGTGAATCTGCTTGGAATGATCTGATTGATCCCATGAAGTATACTATCAAGGAGCCTAGGCTATTCATGGACTCATAAACCTATCATCTTCAGGGATTCAGGCCTTTTTTACATTACTAGGGTTGTAACAATGTTCTTCTAGTATAAACTTTGCCTATACTTTCTGATTCCTTACAAATGAGAAAACCTCACATTATGGACTTGACACCCAATGGAGATGCTCACTGATAAATAGAAGTAGCAAAAACATGTGTGATCTGTGGATATTTGTCCATGGGAGAGCGGAATGATGGTTAGGGCACACAATGGATGTCCATACTTTGGAACCTCTGTGGAGAATGTTGTTAGAGATAAGTTTTTATAGTTCTGGAGACATGAAGAGGCAGGGAAGATATCTGAAGGATGTTACTCAATTTGCACAAAAAAAACATATCCCACAGCATGTGTGAAGCATTGACTGGCACGTGACCACCAATTTATATGGTTGAAGAAGATGAGTATTATTTCTGTGTTACACTCCAATGTTTAGCAAACTTAAATATTTGAATAAGGGTCACTTTATATATTAGTGACATGTGACCACTGACCAAACCAGCTTAACATTTAGATGTTGAGGTTATGGGTCGTTGTTTAAAGTTTAAACCATGGTAACCGCCCAGGGGTGCTATAAATTGTAATGAAGCATGAGATAAAGATGTGAGAGATGTATGCTGCGACATTTTAAACAAATTTTCCACCATTGTCTTTATGAATATGCACAAGCCCTATTTTCGTACAACTGTTACTGTTAAAAATTGATCAATTTATGTTAGATTGACTCTAGCTTGTTATGGATATATTGAGTACGATAATTACTTGGTCTCTTAGGTTTGTTGCAGGTTACATTATTATGCAAGTGGTAAAATGTGAATATTTAAATTTATTACCTACCTTGGAACAAGTGAATGATCAGGGAAGATATTTATCTCAAATATCTCCTACACCTTTATCTCTCTATTTGAGAACATCTCATCTTTGGGGATTTGAGTATCATTCAAATAATCATTTGGTGAAAATTGAAAGGTCTTAACAATTTGGGTGTAGCAGTATCAACACCTCAGTGCTTTACCACTTGAATTTGCATCCTCACAAACTGTGGGAGCACGCAAAAATATCGTAGAGCCTATATTTTGAGGACCTTCTAGTATTTGTCATCATGTATCCTCCTAATGTTATTGAATCTTTGTCTTATGATGTTCCTTGCTAACTAAATCTTAAACAAAGGAATTATAATATACTTTATTGATAATACCTGAATTGTGGAAAGTTTTCCCATTTGCCACACCTAATTTTGCAAAAGTGTTTCCGGGTCCCAGCAGGATTGAAAAGAGAATAGTTGACTGTAAAGGATAGTGTTTTTATTCAGGTATTTCATCTTTTTTGTGAAGCACTCAGCCTAAATTAATCCCTAAATTGATATACCTGGATTCTGATATCTACATAGAATGTTGATAACCTGTGCTCAATGGACCCTCTACTCCGTGCAAATATTGCAACTTGATATTTCCATAGTCCGTTCTCTTATCATAGGTTCTCTTTATCATAGTCTGTTTTTAGTAACATGTTGAATTGAAACAAATTTGCTTTTGAATCTATACTCTCGTTTTTGTGGATTTTTTTTTGGCATGCAATCAAAATGCAATCCGCCTTGAAGAAAAGGAGAGAAGTGAGAAGGAGAGGTTGCATCAAATTATGGATGAGGCAGAATCATTTTGGGAGGAATTCTACAGTAAGAGGAAGATCCACTGTGAGACAAACAAAAACAACAACAGAGAAAAAGAAAAGGTGATCTACATGTATATTCTGCGTAAATCTATCTTGTTTTATATATTTTTGTATCTGTTGCGATGTGATGATGAACAAAGAATATTCTTATTTAAGTTAAGTTTTAACTTTTATTTTGGCTTTAGATAGTCATGGGATATGGTTGTCAAATCTTTTGCATAAATTTGATACACAATTTCTGTCTTCATTAGTATGGTCATATTGATCAAGTGATCTTTCTTTGCATTGTAGTAAGTCTAAGATGCTTGATTTGCACATTTAACTTTGTCTTTCTGTATGTGAGGCCACACATTTCCTACAATTGCTATCTTCAGTCATCTAATTGCTGTCTGTAGGCAATGATCACAATCAATGATTTTATGGAAGCCACAATATGTTATTTATATAGTTCATTCATTTTTCCAAGGAAAACATTGTTATATTCCCCCCCACTTACCTGGACTATCGGGATGGAGGGAAGCTCAAATGCCAGCCAAAATAGCGTCCCCGTTGGCAGCATGCCTTGGTTGTATGCATTGCTTGATTGAGATAACCCTTGTGGCTTTTATATTTTGGTTTTTGCTGAGGTTCAATGAGTCATTGCAAGCTCTGGGCTAGGTTAGCCCTGATGACTTGTTTCAAAAGGGACTTGACAAGACTATTGAAGAGTTGGAAGTCATTGTTAAATCTCACACAATCCTATTATGTGGTGCCTGATGATCCATTGTTGGTGATTAGTTCCTTAGATCATTGTTGAGGTAGAGTTTGGTGGCCATCTATTGCATCTTCAAAAATAATTTGACTCTTTTCATATTTTCATGTGAATTCTTATTCAAGGGAAACTAGATATCCGTATCTAGTATTTTATAAATATTATGTTTAGTTTCTTAAGACTTAGTCACAAAGGTGACTAGTACAATGAGGTCCCATACTTCCTTTAATATGCTGAGAACTTTTTAACTGCCTTGCTTTCTAGAAAGGATTTTCAAGATGCTCCTTAATGGTATAAAATTAGATATCTGGTCATATATGATGTAACCTAACTATACAGTATATGATACCTAATTTTCTTGGGTTAAGGGTTGAAGTTGGCATACCAGACTTACATGTTTGACTTGCTCCCAAGCAAAATAAGAAAAACTGATTCAAGGTGAGTCAAATTTGTGTTGACTGTGTTAGACTTGGGTCAAACTCAGTCAACCCGAGTTCACTTGCCAAATGCCTATATATTCCCAAAAGCTGTGGCAAATGAATCATTTTTATTTTTAGTATTTGTCAAGTGTTTCCTGAGCTAAGGAATGTAAGCCAAACATATCCAAAAGACTGGTGTTGTGCTTTCGCAACACTTTTGAGAAGTGTTAACCTTCCTCCCAAAGATATTTATTTATTACACTATAAGTCTATCCTCCTCTCTATCTCCATATTATGGTGTTTATGAATGTGTGTGATTCACATCTATATGTTTAATGTGATGTCTATGGTGGGTTTGGTTGTTAGTGAGTAAATCAGATTTGATCTAGATATATATTTCTTAGATCTACATGTTTTATGTCATTTACATGCATTTTTATATACTTTATAATGGTTTTAAAAAAGGTTAATTGCCTCTGTTTGTGTGTATGGTACTAGAAAGTGGAGTTGGATCCAAGTCTATCAAATTTGAAGCAATTAGGATTGATCTTCACCAAAGACCTCATATATGTTAAGCTGTGTAAATATATCTTCTGTATCACTTCATATCTTGTGTGTGAGTTAATTGTTAGATACAGTGAATGAATTATTCGATCTAGTGGGTGAAATCATAGTTGTCTACACCTCTATCTGTCTTGGATCAAGGAAAGGATCCAATGGAGGTATCACCTTTCCACAAGGGAGAAATATAAGTTGTAACTGATGGATTTACTGCTAACACCTTCAAAGCATGGATTCTATTTTATTTTAAGCATTGCAAAGTGTCTTCTCCAACTTACTAACAACTTCATTAGCCAAAAATTTGTTTATGAGAAACCCTTTCTACCCATCAATCCAAGCAGTGGTAGAATATGGTGGTCTTTATGAGCCACTCAGGAATTCAGAACAGATGGATTGCTAAAATTGGTTACATAAGGCTCTTCCATCCCAGTCATCCTCAAATATCAAGCTTCTAACAACCTGTAAGTAGTTCTGACCAATCTGTCTCCTCTTGAATTTAGAGCTACTAATATCAAGGGCACGTATGAAAATAGTTGCGGCAATGGCAACAGTTTTAATGCCGATTATTGAAAGTCCCCTGATGCTTCGATTGTAGCCTTCAACAAAATGGGTTATTTCTGATTTTAGAACAACGTTCTAGTCTCCATTCCATACAAAGATCACTAGCAACTTTGTCTTACTCATTGTATTCTGGGGGAATGTCTAGCAAAGCTCGCTTATTGCAAAGACATATTTACTTAATCTAAAACATATTGAGAACCAAGCTCTTTTCTTGCTAAGTGTAGTGAACTTTTGATGCTGCAAAGTATTGAAACATCTCCTTTGCATGCCCAAAATGGTTAGGTGTTTTGAGGGGAAACAGTCCCTAAAGAAAGAAGTGAGGCCAATTTGAAAAAATATTAGTTATCTCGTAGCTGTGGGCTATGTCTATCTAATTACCATGAGTCTCATTATTACTTACAAATATCTTTGTGCAGTAAGTGACCTCTTCAATTTGAAAGAAGTAACATTGGACTGTAGCTGGCTTACCATACTATCAAAGATCCCTCCTGTTAGGAGGCTGTGTGGGTCTTATCTATGAGGCCTAGAAGGGGTGAAACACGTCTCTGGGGGATTTGGACCTTGGTCGGAGAATCTCAGAATACTATGACCCCTGCTTTACCATTGACCCAATACCTTGTTGACAAACTTTCAACTTTTAGCTTTGACTTCTAATTGAAATATTTCTTACCTCTTGCTTAAAAGTTTAGTATACTGCAGCTTGTTATGTGAAAGTTAAATGCATCTTTGTTTAGCATGCTTTTTATATGGAAATATCATATCTTTTCCCTATTTGTTATGAAAGTGTGCACTGGTCATTATAGATGCTATGCTGACCATCCCTGTTTGTAACCTTGCATGGCCGCAGTTTGCCTCTCATTCAAAGAAGAGGCCGAACAATCTTGTTTTAGGGAGAACATATGATCATCACATATATGATCTGATTGAGGTTGGTGTGGAAAATTTCAGTTCAATGGAGTCATTTTGTTATGGAAAGAAATTGGCCCTACAAGTAGGCTCAAAGCCCTTTTTTGCCTTCCTTGGGAAGGTTTTGAGACCAAGGAGCAACTTAAACATTTGAAAGAGGTTTTGCTTGATATGTTCAGGGGGGAGGTATGGTTCTCCTTTCCATAGTTATTTCTTTGAATATTAATGTTGCAATTGACTGCTCTGTTATAATAATTTTATTGATGGAAATACTATGATATATATTTTCTTGTAAGTATTACACACTTAAATACTTTAGCTCATCGCTGGTAAGGTTGTGGAAACAATAAATATTGCGGGTCTAGATCGTGTATTTGTATGCATAGTAGTGGGTGATGACAAGGTTTCCTAGTCTTCCTGCTTTCAAATTTCTTATAGTTCTAATTTAAGTGCTCTAGGGCATTGGATTTTCATTGTATGCATTTTGAGGACAGAAATTTTGTAGGTTGACTTTTGATTTTATAAAGCTGCAGGGGAGACAAGTCTTTATTTCTCAATTGGGGATGTAATAGTCTTCCCTTCAGAGCTTCTGAGAATCTCTTCCTATCTTGGTTTATAAGTATCTTGGGTTAAATTTTGATATAGGTTCGTTTCATGCATTGTGCAATACGTCTGAAACAATTGGGCACAATGGTTCCACATATTGAACTAGTTGAAATTGGACCTTCAATGGACCTTGTACATAGACTCCATCGACTTCCAAATGAGGATGTTAGAAAAGATTCCATTAAATATTCTGATGTGAAACCTAGAGAGAAGGTAATGTTTTGGAATTCCTCAGTTACAGAAATTTTCTTCCCGCTTCCATAAGACTTTCTTCATGAATATGACCTGAGTACATCTTCCATTTTATTTTCAGGTGAAGAACATTGGTAAGGACCTTATATCTGGAAAAGTTGGAAAGATTTATGTTCCCAAGCAAGAGGTATTTTCTATTGCTCTGCTTTCAAGTATGTTTCTAACATTGTTTTGTGAACAAGGGCCTCTTCTCTTGTTTATTTTGTATTGCTCCACTTTAAAGTATGTTACTGGTATACACCATGTATCATCAACAAGGGATTCTTCCTTTGAGCCTACTTGTGCTCTGTTTGTGCAAGTAGGGGATATGGCACTAGCTAAAATGAAAGGTATGAAGAGGGAGCGCAGAGAAGCCACAGCTGCCCATGCAGAAAATACGACTACCATAAACAAGAAGTAGAAGACATGCTAGAAAATATCTGTCACAATTTTGGTAAATGGGGAACAATATTTCACACTTCTTCAGTAGGCAGGGCTCCTCTAGTTTCACCATTTGTTTTAACCTGCAGTACTGGCTCTTTCCAGCTAGTTTTAGTTTCAATTTTTGTATATTCTCATTGAGGTGGAATGTACCATTATGAGAATGGGTAGAATATTGACCGTGTTTAATACTTTTCCTTCTCTATGTAACGTTTTAACTTCTTTTATTTGCTTCATGCAATTATTGAGTCAGCATTTTCAAGATTTGCTCTGAATGCTCTTTTGTTTGTTATCCACACCGCTACTCTGATCTGTTAGCAATTAATATTAGAGTCAATGCTTCAGGCCTCTTGATATTAGAGTGTTAGGATATATGCGATCATCTTTTAATTCTCTCTCTAAACAAGTGCTACGTCGTAGCGATTCCCTGCCGCTTATCCATAACATATTTTGGCATGGAACATTCAAAGAGTTTAATATTTTCCACACTTTCCACATTAAATACTAAGTAATGTGCATGTGAGGGGGGTATACTAATTATGTAAGGATTATGACCTACTTCCACATGGAATTGGTCTTATGGCATTCGTATTTAAAAAAAAAAACAGTTATAGTCGTCGCTTAAGCGACAGTCCTTTTAAAAAAAAAATTCACATCCATCGGTTAAGCGACGTCCATGCTGTCACTTAACCGACGCTTCCAGGTGTCGCTTACAATTCACAGCCGTTGGTTAAGCGACGTCCATGCTGTCGCTTAACCGATGCTTACAAGTGACTTTTTCTGAAAAAAATTTAATACCGTCGCTTCACCGATGCGTACGTTTTCTCCACTGCCGCTTAACCGACGCGTACATTTAAAGTTTATTATGGATTAGATGTCGGATAACTGACGCTTTATATTTAACCGACGGTAAACTAAGGTTTCTCTTTATCGACGGATTGAAAAGATGTCGGATAACCGACGAATATCCACCGACGCTTAAAAAAAATCATAGTGTCGTACATGCGACAGGGAAGTGTCGAAAATCCGACAATATGGCCTTCGGATTTTTGGTCGAAATGTAGTAGTGTGCGGTTCATCCAATCAGTCAAGCTGCATCAAAATAACTTGAGTGACTAGAATAATTAGGATTCACTCCCCCCAAATTGACAAACCATCAGGCGAAAATCCAACGCCTTGATCAAATCATTACAGTCGAAAAATACCCAAAGGAAGCAAGAACTCTTGAAAAGTGACCTCAGGGCGCCAATATCTGTTACACCTTCAGGTGCATTATGAACAACAGCCTCAGAGACTCCATTTATCCCACATATTCCTTGCGGGTAGTTGTGACGGTTTAGTTTTGGACATACTTCAAGTACCCCCTGGGTATATCTGGAGTCCCCTCGCCTAAGTTAAATTACTCATATGCTTACATTAATTTAAAATTAACCAAGATACAATTGCACAACATTCATTCCAGCACTTGCAAGCACTCTTAATTGTTTTTCGACTCCATTTTCAAGGCACTGGTCAACTATTTCTTTCTTTCAATCTATATGTGACTAGGTGTCATTTTCGTGCTTATTTATGATTATCTCATCATATTAGTTGTTGTTTAAAATTGTTAAATAGAAACTCCTAAAAAAGTTACTCTTTAATACCATCATCATACTAAGTAATCTTGCCTTAGTAACTTAATAGGGTCTACCCCCTTGGCTTCGTTAGGAGTTAAGCCTAAACGGAGGAGTCAAGAACAAGGTGACAGCCTTGAATCGAGACTTGCCCCCAAGGACACACCGAGTGGCTTGAATATTTTTTCCATGTAACCCATGTGTGTGAAAGGTGGAAACACCAGTTAATACAGAGAAGAAGACCAGTGCTGACAAATTGTGTCGAGGGAATACCTTCCTAGTTAAGAGGGAGTGTTGATGTATTTGTAACTTCAGAATGTATTCACCTATATATCTTATGTATTGTGCCCCGATGTTTATTCCTGAAAGTGTCGGTAATGTATTTAAGTCATGTTAAGTCATTGTGGGTAACCCTCCTATTGTTCAAGGGTTAAAGTTGCCGCAGTTGTGGGGCCCTAGGGTTATTAGAGTATCCTAGAGAAGTCGAACCTAGGTGAGTTGTTATAAGTTGGGGCAATAGTCCCCACCATTTTGTCAAGGATAACCCTCCTTGTTGGTTGGAGGGGCAAAGTCCCCACAAGTTGTGGGGAACTAGGGTTATTAGACTCTCCTAGAGATGTCGGCTCTGGTAAGTAATTGTTAAGTGAGGTCGACATGTTGGAGTGGACATTAAGTGAACGAAAGAATATAAATAGAGAGTAAGCCTCTCTATTTATCACACACACACTCACTCACTGGGGCACATGAGTGAGAGAAGAAGTTGCTGGGACAAGAGATAGAGAGACTACCGCTGTCCGGATATCATCTTATTGTTTTGGGGTTTTGCTTTTGGTGTTGATTCTATCTCTAAGGAAGTTGCAGGATTTTCTCCTTTATGGTTTCCCCGAGGAAAATCTTTGTGTTCATTGTCTCTTGAGTTTTATTGTTGTGCAAGTTATTCTCTCAGATAAGATCGGAAGATCATAGTGCTAGCTTGAATGATAAAAATATAACATTTTCTCCAAATTTCTAGAATGATCCTCATTTTGCTAAAGGTTCTATCCAATTCTATCCATAGATCCTTTGGGTATTCAACATAATCAATACGGTAGAACAAGATTGGAGAAAAGGCCAGAAATATGCTTCCAAAATATCTAGCACCAAAACTTATCCTATCATTATCATCTTCATAACAATCTTTACCAATTCCAATAGATACCTTATATAGACCTTGTCTCTTTAGAGATGAAATCATCTTCAATTTCCACTTTGAATATCATGTGAATGGAGTAATAAGAGGAAATGATAATGTCAAATCCATATTGAAGTTGTACCTGTAAAATATCACTGCAAAACAAACCAATACAAAATCATATGTTAGTTCAATCCTTTCCACCTCGACATGTGCACTTTTTTGGAGCCGTTCACACTTGCAGAGACTTCTATGGACATAATCCAGAGTTATCAACGCAATAATTGCAGGAATTATGTGGAAAGTCAAATTCTTTTGGTGCACAATGGAGGTGAGACAAGGTTTGTTGCTATCCTGAACAAGGCTTCGATACCATGTTAACTTTTTCAACCATTGATATACATGAAAATATGAAAGTTGTAGGAAGGTACTTAAGTTGTGGAATAATCAAAGAGACTGTACACTGACAGGAAATTCATGCCACAAATTTCAGACAAATAGGACAAGAATTGCTCAGTTAATCACAACTCTAATCTTCATTCATTAATAAATATTATAATTATTATACAATAATTAGAATTTGAATTCTAAAGATAGGATTCGAATCTATTAGTTCTAATTGACTAATTAGCTAACTCAGTGTGTCTAAATCATTGTTGGACCTCACTAGGCTAACTCTATATGTCTAAATCAATCTACAATTAGTTAACTAATGAGGTAGGTGGGAAAAACGCACCACTATCCCTTCATGCATGCAAAATTGGCTATAGACTAACAGAAAGTGATCTAACTGATTGTAACTGGAGGTTAACTTAGCATAACTACTTACCTACCACAACCAACTAATGGAGGATACTGGTAGCATTCAAACTAGGCTCTTATAATGTAGGTATTTCTCCGAAAGGCACATAAAATCATGCATGTGCATGCAGTAAGTGGAAAATAACCTCTATCTGTGTCCCCTACACTCTAGTACAGTAATAATAACTCCATGAGTTAGGAAAAATTATGAAATAAACTATATTAGACAAAGGAGGATTAATTAATCCTAACACTAAGGAGACTCAAAAATACATTTTATAATTATTCTCTTGGGGACAATTGCACCAACTTACATTGGAGGTTTTACCTCGAATCTTACATGACCAATTACATTAATGACATATATGATCGAAGGGAAACAAATCCATGAAAGGAGGTATAATAAAAGTACAACAAAATATAATAATAATAATACCAATAATACAATGAATAATATATTAAAGTTACATTATCAAGAAAACTATGTCTTAACAAGGAAGATATACTTTTGACCCGGTCATCACCACAACTAGACACAGGCTTTGGATATATTCATCATCACTAGTAATTGTCACTGGATCATATGGGTCAACATCATCATATGTATCGTCATCACTATTTGGATCATCATCATCGTTGAGACATTTCACATAGCATCGACCAATGACTAGTGACAACTCTTGAATCTATAAGTCCTCATAAGTTATATAGAGCCAATCCTTTTTCATGTTGGGTATAGGCCTAGATCCCATATAGGTATTCATAAACTATAGGATAAACACTTTTTCATGCTATATGTAGGTAAACATATCCATACAATGCCATCCCTTTTTCATGTTGCATGTAGATCGTACAGTGTCATGTCCCCATCCAAATAAGACTACTTGCAAACAATGTTACACCAACCTACTAGTTCCCTAGGTGAGGTGGAGGCATAAATTTTGTAATAAGGGAGACATGGGACCCAAAAGGACCTTATATTACCATATTCACATTTAAATTGTCGCATAAATAATAAATTCTAAGGAAATAAGGTGGCATTGTTTCATGAAGACACTTGAAAGCTTGTGGAGCCTTTGGGTCACTGGATTCACCACACACTTGGCATGATCTTCATCCAAATTTGAATCAATTGGGAATGTAAAGTTATTGAAGTGTGATGTGGTGGGAAATATAATATCATGAGACAAGGAATTCTAATTAGTAAAGGTTAATAACTCCCATCGAATAGGAAGATATTAAAAATACAATGTGTGGCACTTGGAAGGAGATTCCATGCACTCTATGACAACTAATGATGAAGGATTCTATGAAAAATATAACAAATTTAGACCTGATTGCATACCTTTGACAAATATTACATGATAGGGATAAAAATAGCTAGCAATAGGTCATATTTGGGATTTAGATTCAGCCATTCGAATTGGAGAAATAATTGGAGCATGAAGAAGAGGATAAGTGTCATATGCGTTACTAAACCACTAAGATGAGTTGGAGGAATACCATGGAGGGAAATGAGACCTTAGGAGGAATCATAAATTTAATAAAAGGATTTCATGAGTAAGTATAATGGATTTTTTCATTTTTTAATTGTCCTTTGGCATTTTGGAGAGATTTTACTTGTCCATTGGATGGTAGGTGTTTAATCTCCATGCTTGAACCAATTTTGAGGGAGTTGGATTCCTTTTCAAGTTGGTTGATGTATTTTTTCTAGGAAAAATGCACCTCCTATAAACAAGAGTTGTTCCTCTAGTCTGAATGGTTCAGATCTAGAAAAAATAGTACACAACAGAATTGGAAGACTTTCCCTATAATGGGTGGATATATGGAATGAGTGTTTTTTTTATGGAATAGTGTAGTTATTTCCTGTAATGATAGCTACTCACAAATGTACCTTCATAATCACATGAAACCAACACACAAGATAAAAAATCACCACAATATGTTCCACTATTCTATGTTAGTGACTAAGGAAATTAACAATAAAATAAATGATAATGACACAACATACTTTATGGGAAAGGAACCAATTTTGCATTAAAGAATGAAGAAGAAGTTTACAACATTTTCCTTAGTGTCGATATGCTCCTTCACAATACCAATATATTGTCCCCAAAATCTCCAACTTGCTCCTCCTATGCTCACCCTACTTATTTAGGCAAGAATATCAATGCAATAGTATAACCTTGTTCTCTTTCAACCATGGATGTGAGCCTGCTTTAATAGGCCTTGGGAGCATAGGGATGGTTGATAAAATGGTGGGCGAGATGGATAAGAGATCCTAAAAGGATGGATCTTGAGCCCAGGTGGTCCTCAGGTGTAGGGATAAGGGAGCCATGAAGCCTTCCTTCGAAAAGCTTCATGGAAACCTCTCTTTTTTCACTTTTTACCAAGAGAAACGCTTATTCCCCACTATGACAGAGTGGTGACAGGGAAGAACCACACCTTGTACAAGATTCAAAGGCAGTGCCACCGCTTACTGTTGGGCACCCTATATGCAAGTTAATTAAAGCCAACATACAGAGTGTTCAATATAAGTTGTCAACCCAGGGAAGTCTCTTATTTCAAGGATAATGCACACTGTATATGCTTTAAACACTAAGTAGCTGATGCTGTAAATGAATGACCCTACTTTCTTGTTCAGCCAAACTCATCCCATAATATACTTAATCTAGCTTACCTTCTTCAGAATGCAATCACAAATACCTTCTTACAATCCTTAATCTAGAATTAAAGGATTCAGGAAATAAACATCTAGATTACTTCTGCAGAAAGTTAAAACCTCAATTACCAAACCATCTAAAGATCCATCTCAACTATCTTAATTTGACTTAATCTAGGAATTCAAAGTACAGGAATTAAGTTCTACAATTATAAATGTGAAGGAATAAACTACAAGGATCTAAAGAAAATGGAAATTGAAAGAACTAGGGATGAACAAGGCTGTCACAGCTATCACACAGTTGCATAAGAGAAAGTTAACCTACACTGTCGACTGGAACACACACCACTGCAGTTTACAGGGGATGCAATTACTGATCATTCAAATGAACACACAAAAAATCGATGATTGTTGCATCTTACTATAAATAAATGTATTTATCGCAAAATACAAACCACACAACAGAATAAATAAAATACATAATTAACTCAGCAATCCCTGTGGAAAGGTGGGCCCAGCCTTCAAACAGTCATGGTAGAAGTAGCACACATTAGAACACCGAGATTTGAAGAATCAAACTCCTTGTATTAAAATGGCAGATGAACACACAACCTTAGTCACACCTTATACAATAAATTTGATTAATTTTTCAACCCCTGGCTTGGAATAGTTCCTAGTATTTATATAATTACAATCATAACATCTTCCCACTATTATCGGGCAGCCATGAAGATCTCTGATCTTTAGGATGCCCCAATTACGATAAGCTATTACACCCATGGCAAGATGGAAGAAAAAAATATAGGAAGGCTATTACTCGAGCCAGAAATGACGATCATGATCAATCGAGAAGATACTCCCTGGATTGCAGCTATTCTTGAGCAGCGATGCAATGTTTCCTCCCAATCTATTGCAGCCTATTGTAGCTACCTTCGTACAAATTGCGTGGAATAATATCCTTTGACCACGTTCTTTGGGAAACAATGGAATGGATGGTGATCATCTCAGCAATGAATGTTCATTCCTCTCTTGGCATGTTCATCCTGCTACACCTGTATCCTTTACATCTCAAATTATCTTTATAAAAGCACCATATGTTATCATAATTCAAGATGTAAATCCCTAATTACAACAATCCTAAGAATTAATAAAATAAGACAACGATTAACCATACCTGTATGAATTGAGGGACCGAGTGAGGGAAAAACATATGTTTAGTGTACATAATAGAGTAGGATGAGGAAAAAAGAGGCAGGTAAAGGTGGTCAAAAAGGGGTCATTTCTAGGCCCAACATCTCCCCCCAACTATCCTATTGCATGCCCCCATGCAACAACCTCCATTAGTTTAAATATGAATTTGGCATTGTACTTCGTTCATGGAAAGAAGAAAAGTTATATGGGAATTTAGGCATTCCCTTTTTTTCCAAGAATCCCTTATGGACAACCCAGTATCTCCAACACATCTGCTCTTCTGCCTTTGTTAATGAGAAGTCTTCCCTGTATGGTTTTTATGGCCACCAGATGAGAGGAAATTTCAATTTGAGTCCCAACCAATTAACTCCACATCCCTTCATGCATCCAACATATTCCTCAAACTTGGAAAGTGCATGCTTAAAATTCCTGTAATAGTAGGGATCTCTATTTCTCAGGGTTGAAGAGGTAGCCTTCCATCTCTGTTGGCTACCTTCCAAAGCCAATTGTTGATGATTGGAAATATGGCTGACACAAGTAGAGATAACCTTTTCTTCAAGTTCCATTATCCATTGAGTTTGGATCTGACACATGAGTACATTCTGCTGACAAGCAAGGAGAAGACGAGGGTTTTGAGGTTTGCTTCAAATCCAAAGGTTAGAGTGGGACTCATTATGAGAGAAAGTTTGGAAGGATATTTCCCACTGAACATGATTTCTAACAAAGGAGGCAAAATGCCTCAACTAAACATCACCTAAGAAAGGTATAGGATTTGAATGGCAATCCAAGGGACAAGCCAACTCATGCAAATAAAGCTCACAAAGCAAGTTCTGCTCATCAAAGTCACTTTCCAGAAAATTTTCCAGGAATTTAGATGAGGTCGTTATTTCATATGGTCTCCCTTATTTTACAACCCTCAGTTTAAACCAAATGAACTGCTCCAATAAAAACGTAGGGTAAGAGGAGGATTGTACTATGGTACCCAACAATTCCTGAGAAAGAGTATACAACTGATTTTTTTCCACCTGCATGGATTTGAAATTTTTCAGCTCCTTTAGCTCCTTCTGTAACTCTTCCCCATGGAGTTTCTCGGACATGAGTTCTTCTGTGCATCTTTCCTTCAATTCCCTGATGGTCTTCCTATGTTCAGCAAGGGTAGCCATCCCTTCTTGACACCTCTCCACTTGACTCCTCCACTTCCTCACTTCTATTCTTAGGATTGAGAGTTCTTTTGTCTGCATCAATATTTCTTCATCTTTATCATGTTCTTCATTATCAGAATCCAAATTGAAATTTTTTTGAGGAATTTCAGTCCATACCTTATCATATGATGTTCCAATTTGAACATCCTGTACTGCCGGAATGGATACTTCTGAAATCACTTCCGGGGGTGTTGGTTCTTTTGTAACAGCATCCCTTACTTGAATTTTTCCTGTAGCAACTTCAACCATAGGTGCCTCTGAAACAAATTCTGGGGATGCTTGTTCTTGTGTAACAACATCCTCTCCTTGGATTTCTCCTATAGCAACCTCAACAATTGATTGCAAAGGTGTTGGTTCTTGTGTGACAACCTCTTCCTGAATTTTGATCTCCCCATCTGCCTGATTGTCATTTGTAGCTTTGACAAGGGGATGCAAGGCCACTGGTTCTTGTGTAACAGAGCCCTTCCCTTCTATTTTTTCATGCTGCTGGGGTTGTAGAGTTGCTTCCATGTCTTCTGCAATATGGAGCTTTTCTTCGAGGATTTCAATGTCCCCCAAATATTGTGATTTCATTTATTCATCCTCTCCTAAATCCAAATTAGGAATTATATCCATTTTGGGTTTGATTTCTTCTTGTTTCTTGAGAATCTCCACAGAAATTTCTAGGGATGTTGGTTCTTATGTGACAACATCCTAGTTAACTTCCTCATATTCCTATTGTTAGGGTTCCACTTCTATTAATTCTGTGTCCTAAGATGGTTCAAGAGTCATAGCGCAGACTTCTTCACTAAATTTAGGAATATTTTCAACCTCTGGTTCATCTACCCCAATTTGGGTGGCAACTTCAACGAGAATATTCAGGGATGTTGGTTCTTGTGCATCAACACCCTGTTCAACTTCATCATCATTCTGCTCCTAGGGTTCCATTTCTATTAGTTATGTGCTCTGGGACGGTTCATGAGTCATGGCATAGACTTCTTCACTAAAATCAGGAATAATTTCAGCCTCTAGTTCATCTGTCCCAATTTGGGTGGAAACTTCAACATGAATATTCATAAATGTTGGTTCTTGTGTATCAGCACCCTGTTTATCTACTACTTCCCTTTGCTGGAGTTTCTCTTGGGGAGCTTCACCATCCTTCCAATTAGATTGTCCTTCTTCTGTTGGTTGTGACTGTGTTGACGAGCCGAAACGGCACAACAATCAACTAAGAGACAACCCGATCCAAAAGCTTTCAAAGATGCTCTCAGTCATTAGATAGCTGTCTCTGATTGGATTAAGGCCATGTTTCCTTCCCTTAAATTACTCCCAGCTACAGGAGGAGACTCAAAGGAAAAAAATAAAGTTAATGTTTGTTAACTAGATCTATACTACACCTATGAATATACAAAGAAAACTATTAAAGATAATTACTAAGTTAGTTGATATGTTACACAACTGATAACTAAAAATTGATCTAGTTAAACCAATTCACCTATAAGTATAAGAATAAATAGTTAAGAAAATATTAACAAACTCGACCAATGACATAAATTACACTATAGACACATGTACATTCATAATAAGATCGAAAGATACATTGGCAGAGTGTAAATGTAAAAATCTGATTCAATATAGTTTCTATAAATTAAATAAAAAGTACCACTTATATATCCTAAATATCCTATCCTGATCAGGAGCATGGTAATATTAACCCTGGAATCAACTTGCAAATAATGATACTGTGCAGACAATCCTGAAAACATTCATAAGAAATTCTAAAAAGGAACCAGACAACACACAGAACTAGTACATCACATATATTATAATGATATCATTAGATTCTACTATATGACATAAATTCACAAGTTAAACCAGCATAGATCGACAATTTAACATGATGCATTTGCACATTTCTTAAAATAAAAGTAACAAAACATAAAGACTATCAAAAGAAATAACAAGATCATATGATATCACAAGTACATCTTCATAGTAAAAATACTGTAAATATACTTATAAATATCTTTAGTATAATGATGTTGTAACCAGTAACAAGAAATTGTATTAGCTACAGAGAAATGATAAAGTGATCCTGCCCCAGTTCCTTTCATTCACCATCGACCCCCTTTACAGTAAACCCTGTCTCCTTAAATATGCTCAATCTCGTATAGAGATAGTTTTAGAAAACATGAATCTACATCATCATAATCTTAACCAATTTCATTCAAAACAGAAAAATGACAAATGAAATTGTCATTTTCTATATGCGTTATGATATCTCGAAATTGAAAAGACTCACCCTATAGTGCTAAATCATAAAATGATGAAGGCACTAGTAAATTAGTGACACCTGGAAGACAACATATCCACAATTGAAAACGGTTTCAACTGATTCATTCATACATCTTCGAAAATAATCTTGAGAACGGGGGATCATCAAAATACAAGAAAGGTGCATCAGGAAAAACAACCAAATCATCTGCAAGATCACATAGTGAGAATTAGCACAACGCGAGGGTAGATAAACTAAATTACATAACCCACGAATTAACTCAAAACAATACCTGGAAAACAAAAATAACTTCATGTCTTTTGCCGCTTCTATTTACATAATTTAAACCTGAAAATATTTTCTATGGACAAAATGTAAGTATCCCAACACGCTAGGGCCAAGCAGAGGTATTGAAAACCTATATATTAACACTAGTCACTGGAATTCAAGAAAAAGGAGTCAGTGAATGACCTTTAAGCTGCATCAAAGTGACCTGAACGTTCAGCTCACTAACTCTTTCCTTATTTTTATGATTTGCATGTTGAAGTTTCAGAATTCTCCGGATTAGCTTATTCTTGTGTCTCTTCAGACGCAGGATACATTTATCAACTGAATCGGATTTCTCCTGGAACCTCACATTCTCAGCTTTAACATAATCAATACTTGCCACCATCTTTGTCATTTCTACCTCCGTTCGACGTATCTTGTCAAGCAGACAATTGACGAATAATGGGTGAATTGCTTCACCAATTCGATATGAACCAGGTAGATTCTCCTCAACAGGTTTGTCCTTGATTGGAGGATCTAGCACATAATCAATTTGAGGATTCTTATCAGAAACATGAGGACTGTGTTCTATCGGGTGAGTGATAGGTTTGGAATCCATATCAGGGCCATCATACGAGACAGGTACATTCTCTTCCTCATCCAATACAACAATTTCAACGTCTTTGTTATTCTTCACAAAAGACTTAACAGCACTGGCTTTGGACACCATACTCCTAGTAAACCTTCCCGTAACCCTAACATTTGACTTCTTTCTCATCTGTCCACAAGGTTTATCATTACGGTTCGGCGTTACCGAAGAAAGGTTTGCAGATTTCCTCCTATGCTTAGAACACATGGGAGAGTCGGGACTTTGCACAGGAGTGGGAGCGGAATATTCGTGGATGCTAGGGTTTATATGATCATTAGGATTTGACAGAGGATTTTGCGTAGGTGGAGTTGAGACGTGACAAGGCTGCTAATGCCTATGACATTCTTCGGCGCAATCAAACTGACAATGGAAAAATGCCAAGAAGCTATTCTGCTCAAGAAAATGGTCCCAGGTCTGATTTCGTTTAGATAGCTCCCTCTCCACTAACATTCTAAGAAGACCATGGTGGACAAGACTCTGACCGATATTCTTAGGCCCTTTCTTGATGGCCGCAGACATCTTAGTCATGTTGTGAACTAAGTAATGAGGTAAATTGATAGGAAGACTGAGAAAAACAGTCATCAATCTAAGATGATAAGCATATGCAGAAGAAAGACGACCCTCACAAGTCACACACCTGTGAATAACATCCAACACGGAGCCTCCATTCCTTTTTGAAAAATTTGCGCAACACACCAGCCCTGAGAGACACATCCTGGCAGGGGTTTTTTAACATTTTCCTCCATTCAGTGGCTTTCATCTGCTTGGATTTAAACCAGCGTTCCCCTGCTAAAGGTAGATCTGTAGCCAAGGTGACTGAGCGCTCATCAACTCTGAACTAGAGGTCGGGCACCTTAACTCTAGCATCAACCAGTGAGAGGGAAAACAACCTGGTAACTTCAGGGTTCGAGTCTGCAAATTTGTGAATAAAAGGAAGCCAACCGACTGCTTCTACCTTGGCTAGGAGCTTCGGGTTCTCATCAAGAAGCTTCATATTATTAGGTTCGACCCTAACAATTGGAGCCATGGCTACGAGTGCGAACGCGCACAGTTGCACACAGGGGAGATACACCGGATCGCAATAACACAGAATGCTGGAGGGAGACCATTCGGGATACAAACTGAGCAAAAACCATAAACGATGAAACCCGACTCCTTCATAAATGAAATGCGACATGGGTAAACTCAGACAGGAACCCAGTGAATTCAGCATGAGTGAACGGGAATTATTACACAGCGAGGCGATCACAATAATGAAAAGAGATGGCAAAGACTCCAGAACAACCTCACTTAGCCATGATTTATTCGGCTTGATCGACATAAAACAACAAATTGCATAGCGTACTGGTGTTCAACGAGCAGGAGGACACCACACTACGCTCGTACTGCAATTAAATGTCATTCAATGAGTATTGTACATGTATCATGATGACATATCAGCCTGCAATCAAGTAGATTGGATTTGGATATGGCGACACAGATCGAAACAACCATAAGGAATGAACCTTGGGTACTGAAACATGAACCTTACCATATAATAATGCCAACCTTCGGAAATGGCGAAGATGCTACGTGAAAACAAATGACATAACCCATTATATCAACCCCAACCATCAAATGGTGAATATAAGCCACATATGAGAAATAATACAAAGGTCGAGATTAATTACATAATTCAAAGATTGGAGGATAGACCTTAAGGATGAAAATTTTGCATGATATTTTAATAAAGCACCCCAGCGTGAAATAGTGAGTCTTCCATGTTCTATATCCTTGTCAAATTTGCAATTAAAACACAAATTAATCATAGCAAATAATAGATGTTCAAATTAGGCTTATGGAGAGAGGCATATAAACCCAAAGCTTATCCCCTAATTTCAAGACACAAATCCATTCAAAATAATGATTTTAATATAATGACCCTTTGCCAAATAACCATAGTTTCCAATGTCATAGAAACAATGGAATTTCACCATTTCAATAGCTAATGGAATTTCACCGTTTTAGTAGCTCCCGATTCTGCAAGTTGAAATGAGAAATTCAAATATTTCATCAAGCAAAATGAAATTTTGCTTGATGAAATTTGTTTTTTAAGGTTGTTGAGTACGGGCACAACAGATGGCGACTGACTGGGCAGAACAGTTATCTCTGTTTTCTTGGCCTGAAATCATGCAATCAAAGAATTAGATCCCTCATGTATACCACTGTAAGAATCCATATTTTAGCACCTTAAACAGATTCAGGAATTTCATATTTCTAAAGCTTACCATAAATTTACACTTTTAATTATTTATTTGATAAAAATCAGGTCTCTCGCAAAAATATGTCTAGACGAAGTACGGCAGTAGGTGACTTGGTTTTGAAGAATAAAGTGTCAATACCACAAGCATGGCCTTGCTTCCAGCAGGCATCCATAGCCTCGACAGGGTTGCTTCATAGCCCAAAGAATGCCAGTATCCCATCTTCTAGTTATAGATAGACAATTCTGTCTAGGTTGAAATGTTACTATTGTTTTCTCTCTCTTTTCTTTTGTTGAACATACCTGAAGGCCACGGCTCTAGCTTGGTAACCAGGTAGTAACCATGTTAGTCACCAATCTGCACTACAGTAAATAAATCGTATTGTGATGAGACCTTTTATCCCTTGGTGTTTTGTCCAAGGGCCACTGTCCCGGCTTGGTGACCGGAAGAGACAATGTTATTGAACGCAAATCTATGATCTTGAACAGACTGGCTCATGATGAGACCCTCTGTCCTTCAGATTATGTCAAAAATTAATTTTTTTTGTATTCAAATCCAACCATGGCCAGATTGTAGTTATATTTAATCTCGAATGAGATTGTCTTAGCAGATGGGGAGGCAAGTCTAACTCTCTTAATGAGAGGGGGTGGTGTAAACAACTTAAATAGATAACCTCGACAAATACTGCCCTAACCCTTTTGGAAAAATCTTTGCAGAGATTCATCTTATTAATTTATATTTACATGATCTAGGAGCTTTTGGTAAAATTTAGAAAGACAAAAAATTCATCCACTGTTCAAGAAGTAAAACAGCATGACAATATTCATGATAGTAAGATCATGATGCATGATTTGTAGGTCAACCACAAGATTCGGTGAAAAGTCATCAACCCAATATTAAATGAATTGATCACTCTTAGAAATTATGCAAATAAAATAGAAAATAGATGTGAGGGGATATTCAAAGCAAACAAATAAAATTAACACACTAAAAAGTTCCACAAACCGAGAAAACCACACAAGGTATGTACATGATATTCCCCTAATGGATATCAGCAGAAATATTTTTTGATTAGATGGCCATTTACCGAAAGGTTCTCGATGTCTCCCTCCAGCGTCTGCAACCTGAATGTGCTAGTACCAAGTTTTTCTATAATGATAAACGGTCCCAGCCACATGCATTGGAAATTGGTATGTTTTCCTCTGTCTTCGTGCTCTTTATCCCATTTCAGAACTAGGTCACCTACTTCCAAATCCCTACTGGCTGATTTTCTGTGATCGAAACAGTGTTTCACTGTCTTCTAGTGTTGGTCAATTTTTTTTTCTGGCCAACTCTCTTTCTTCCTCCAGTTTAAGCAGAGTATTAATCCGATGTTCCATGTCATAACATGTTGTCTCCTGCACTGACTGGGAGAGCTGTAGAGAGGGTAAAAATAGATGGGGAGGCAAAACAACTTCTTTACCATATACCAGGAAAAAAGGAGAATTACCTATGGTGGCCTTGGGAGTCACTCTGTTAGCCCACATGGCATTTGATAAGGCGTTGTGCCAATTTTTATGATGATTAACCACTGTGCGTTTCAGAATTTTGATTGAGTTTTTATTGGAGGATTCAGCTAATCTGTTACCTTGAGGATAGTAATTAGCTGAATACTTTAGTTTTATATCCTTTTCCAATGCATATTCAGTTAATTTTACAGAAGAAAAATAGGTTGCATTGTCAAAAATCAAAGATTCGGGAACGCCAAACCTGGTGACAATAAAAGAGTCAAGGAATGATATCACCTGCTCTGAGTTGACCACTCGCAAGGGGATGGATTTGAACCATTTAGTGAAATAATCAGTGGTTTTCAGAATGTATTTGTGCTACTGTGAGGAAGATGGTGTGATTGGACCAACAATGTCCAAACCCCATTGTTGAAATGGGACTTCAACGATAATAGGCTGGAGAGGTAATGCTGATTTCTTAAGTCTTCCGCCTGCTCTCTGACACTCCTGACATTTCCTAGCAAAGGAAAATGCATCTCTGAACAAAGTAGGCCAGTAATAACCAACTTTGAGTACTTTATGTGCAGTGGTTTCTCCACCAAAGTGTCCCTCGGCTGGCCCTGCATGTAATTGAGACAACACACTATCAGCTTCATTTCTTTCTAAACAACGAAGGAGGACACCTTCGAAATTCTTTTTGAACAGAATGTTATCAATCAGCTGATAAGGGGCAGATCTTAATCTCAAAGCCCTTTTTCCACGTGAGTCTAAATGTTCAGGAGCATTTCCATGCAATAAAAATAACTTAATGTCATGATACCAGGAATCAAAGGGGGGTGATACTGGAAAAACTTCCCTTTCAAACAGAGAATGTTCATCGATAAAGTGCAGATCAGATTCAGACATGTCTGAAGATCCGGCAACCAGCTTACAAAGTCCCTGTCCTCTGACAATCTTCAAAGGTTTGATTTCCAGGTCAAAATCTTGAAGTGTTGTGACCCAATGGGCTCGCTTTTCACCCAAGTCCTTTTGTACCGAAAGATTTCTGACTGCGGAATATGGCACAATAACTTTGGTATGAGACTTCAGCAAATAAGGCCGAAAATGTTTTACGGAATTAAAAACAGCAAACGCTTGTTTGTCTACTTCTGGATAATTGAGCTCTGCGCCGTTAAACCTGGAACTTGTAAAAGCAATGGGAGCTTCATTGTTTTCCTGGTTTTTCTGCATTAAAACAGTGGCATATGAAGAGTCAGAAGCAAAAGTGTACAAAATAAACGGTTTAGAGAAATATGGTCTTGTTAAGGTAAGAGCTTTAGCAATAGCTTTTAATATATCGTGAAAGGATTGCTTTTCCTCAGTGGACCATTTGAAATCAACATCTTTCTTAATCATTTTCTGAAGTGGTCTGACAATCTCAGTGAACCCAGAAATAAACCCGGAGACAAAATTTATTTTCCCTAGAAATGATTGCATAGTTTTCTTTGAGTGAGGCATAGAAATCTGTGATATAGCCTGGGTCTGTTCAGGGTCAATATTGATACCTTGTTTTGAAACTAGAAAACCCAATAATTTACCTTCTATAACCGCAAAGATGGACTTCTTGGGATTCAGGGAGATCCCATATTTCCTGCAACATTCAAAAACCCTCCTAAGATGTATTAGGTGATCAGCCCTATTTTTCGAAAAGACAGTTATATCGTCGAGGTAAATGACAACAAATTGGCCGATTAGGCCTCTGAATGCAATATCCATTTCCCTTTGAAACGTTGCTCCGGCATTAATTAAACCAAATGGAATTTTCCTGTAAGCATAAGTTCCCCAAGGGGTTCTAAAGGTTTTTTTCAACTGATGTATTTTGGATACTAACACTTGGTTGTATCCCGAAAAGCCATCTAAAAGCGAGAACATTTCAGATCCAGAAACTTGTTGTAAGATTTTTTCCATAGGGGGGACGGGATAATTACCTTTTTCTGAAACCTTGTTTAGATTTCGGAAATTGATGCATAACCTAATTTCACCATTTTTCTTTCTGACCGGGATAATATTTTCCACCCACTGCGTATGCCGCACTGGAAAAATTATTCTAGCAGCGAGGAGTTTGTTATGCTCTTTCTTAACAGCCGGTTCTAGGCTAGTGTGCATTTTCCTCGACTTCTGCTGGAAAGGTTTAGCCAGTTGTTTCATGGGGATGACATGTTGCATTATATTTGGATCAAATGTCTTAATATCGTCATATGTCTAAGCAAAAATGTCTTTAAACTCATTAAAGAGTCGTATGAAGGCTGTTTTTTCTTCGGGAGTACACATACTGCCCAGATTGACACATTGAGGATTATGTTCAGTACCTAAATTTATGACTTCAGATTGCATAGTAGAGTTGTTGGTTTTACAGTTCCTTGCAGCTTTAAATTTTCCTTCAAATCATAGAATTTCTCAAGTTTAATTACAGATTTAAGAAGGGTACTGACCTGATCAAGAGATTCTTCAATCGAACAAGGTTTATGAATTACCGAAAAATTGTATAGATCTTCATCATGAGTCATTTCATCGATGAATGCATCCTTGAAGGTGTCCTTCATGGTCAAAAACTTAATTAATTCCTCATCATGGTCAAAGACTCTCCAGTTAACAATATTATCAGGTACGGAAGGCCTGAAAAGTAGTTCGACAAAGAAAGAATCAACAAACATTCCTTCAGATGGAATTAACCTTGAAGCAACATTCGCTAACAGATCTGCTTCCTGGTTCAAGTAACGAGGAATAGAATTTATATTAAAATCCTCAAATGAAAATAATAAATTCCATACCTATGTCTGGTAATTTCTTAGATGACCAGAAATGCAATGTATAGTGTTGTGTACCTGTCTAATGATAATTTCAGAGTCTCCTAACACTATCAAAGCTTTAGCTCCTAGATCAATTGTCATTTTCAGCCCTTGAATAAGGGATTCATATTCAGCAATATTGTTGGTGCACTCAAATTCCAACCTGCAAGAAACAAAATACCTTTTCCCGTGGGGGTCTATTAACAAGCAACCAACCCCAGCCCCTTCCTTTGACTTAGATCCGTCAAAGTATAGGGACCATAGCCCATTATTCAAGTCTAAATGTGCAGTGTTGAGAACTGGAATTTCGTCTAAAACTTGTGTAAAATGGAAAACTTCAGATTGCTGTTCTAGATCTTGGACTGATGATGTTTCAGCCTCAAGGTTTCCAAAAAAGGAATCAACCACGTAATTGCCCATTATGGTGTCACTGAATAACACTAGCTCATTTGAGTCATCCAGTTCGGTGACAGTGTGCTTCATATAACGCTCTTGGTTGATTCTAATTTTTTTTGGGCGACCATTATGAGGAAGCCATAAGTGTGACCAGTCCGTTGCGAAATATCCCTTCAATTTTTCAGACCAATCTCTGCTGAGGAATAAGCCATATGCCTTAGGGATATCTGCAACAATTATGTCAATGATGAAATGAACCTGAGGTTTTGAATCTAATCTTATCAGTACTTCATTCAACTTTCCTATTACATTTACATTAGATCATTCAAGTTGCACAATGCTCGTACCACATGGCATGGGGACTGCATTTAGTTTTTTACATACCGAATATGGCATGACGTTTTTCGAAGCCCCTGAATCTATCATACAATTGTGTACTTTACGATTGCATATTTCAAATGTAAGCAGAAAAGGAGGAGTAGAGGAATCTGATTTCTTACCTATGGACGAGGCATTAACTGCAGCTTTTGTTGGATTGTCTTTGGTACTAGCAGAACTATTTTGAGTGGAGGGAGTTTTTCTATTTTTACTTAGAGAAACCCCTTGAATCATCTTGTCTCGAATCACAAGACGATTGAGGAGTTCATAGATAGAAATATTGGCTTTGGTTTTGTTCAAATCCTCAACCAGATCATACTCTAAATCAAGAGAAGGTGTGGACTTAGTGTTCGAAGGCTGGTTTTTTGTTTTGACAGTTAAACTGTCATCTGTAGGTGTTGTGGAAGGTTCCCCTGAGGACTGATTTTTCTTGCTTCTAGTATTTAATTGATGCTGGTTGACATTCACAACACCAACATCTTCATCGTCAGTCAATTCCGTGGTATCCCAGAAGTGACTAATAATTTGAGGAGGTTTTTCTTCAGTGTTATCATCTGTGCCTTGGGTATCTTCAGAACTCTGTCCTGAAGATTGGGTTTCACTTTCAGCTAAAGTTTATAAGCCTGAGACTAATAACTTCAGGAAGCTATTAATTTCATCAACATTATTAGCCTCAGAGGGTGGGGTCTGTTTAGAAGTTGTATTTTGGAACGTTCTTCTAAAAGGCTGTCTAGGTGGTTCTTTATTTGGAATGTTTTCAGAAGTACCCTTCTTCAAATCAATGATTTTGTTGGATAGCTTCTTTATGATTCTCTGGAGGCTATCTAAATCTAGTGCATCTCGACCCTTTTTATCAGGATTTGTGGTTTTTGAAGGGCTCTCACTATTTTTGCGAGAATAAGACGTAGAATCTGTGTCTACCCCAAGTTTCGTCTTAATAGCAGACATGTCCTTTTTTACCTTAATGGCTTCATCAAAGGTTTCAATGAGAGTGGGTTTAGCCGCTCTCCTAACAAACATGGCCATTGACATGGGAAGGGATGAAGTATAAAATTCAATAGTGACATCTTTAGCAGGCCTTGAGGTAGCAGGGATTCTGTTTCTAAGAGTCAAGAACTATTGGTTAAAATATTTGACCTTCTCCTTGGTTTCCATACAGATCCTAGACAATTCTGACACCAACACAGCTGGAGTCTTATCGTCTCCAAACTTATTCATGAAAGCCAACTCGAATTCATTCCAACTGGCAATAGAACCAGCAGTAAGTGAGAAATACCAGGTCGGGGCTTTGCCCTCAAATGTGTAAGGGAAAAGCCGATAGACTACATCTTCGTGCTCAACATTCAAAAGCTGAACTGCCAGCATGAATTTATTGACATGGTCTTCTATAGGTTCTTTCAGCTCAGGATTGAATTTGGGAAACAATTTCTCAGGATGCTTTGGTAAAGGATGTTGATCACCTGGAACAGCAACCGCATCCTGAGCTAACCATGGCATATTGGCATTGGGGTTCGGGTTTAAATTTTCCATGTTCCTTGGTGATGGAGGTGGTGAAGGTGGTGCTTGAAAAATGTGTGGAGGTGAATTTGGTGGTGATGGGGGTTGACCAGACCCTCCTGAGGTAGGTGGTCCTGAAGAAGATGAAGGTTGATTGGTGCTTGTTAGAGACTGTTGTAATTGGAGGTCAGGGAGAACACCTAATGTTGATCCTGTTCTTCAGGAGTAGACTCAATATGGTGAGTGCATGGGCGCCTGATCTGTGGAAGAGGGAATTCTGTGGGTTGGATTCCAATGAGATTTGAATAAGCTCTGGTTAAAATCCCGTCGGATTCATTGATGGCCTGCTCAAACTGGTCAAGTTCTTCAGGTGGATGGGCATCGCTAGACTTAAACTGATGAATGAGATTTTGAACAGTATCGTTCAACGGGGTCTCACCTAATTGTGATGGCTGGAATGTTTGTGGTTGAGATGATTACTGCAATTGACCCGATCTAGAAAGTGGTGTAAATTGAGGAGTAGAGGATTGATCAATTTTGTGAACAGGATTTTTTTCATCAGCCATTTGCTTAAGCTGACCCTCCTTCTAGCACCATTGTTGACGAGCCGAAATGGCACAACAGTCAACTAAGAGACAACCCGATCCAAAAGCTTTCAAAGCTTCTCTCAGTCGTTAGATAGCTGTCTTTGACGGGATTAAGGCCCCGTTTCCTTCCCTTAAATTACTCCTAGCTACAGGAGGAGACTCAAAGGAAAAAAATAAAGTTAATGTTTGTTAACTAGATCTATACTACACATATGAATATACAAAGAAAACTATTAAAGATAATTATTAAGTTAGTTGATATGTTACACAACTAATAACTAAAAATTGATCTAGTTAAACCAATTCACCTATAAGTATAAGAATAAATAATTAAGAAAATATTAGCAAACTCGACCAATGACATAAATTACACTGTAGACACATGTACATTCATAATAAGATCGCAAGATACCTTGGCAGAGTGTAAATGTAAAAATCTGATTCAATATAGTTTCTATAAATTAAATAAAAACTACCACTTATATATCCTAAATATCCTATCCTGATCAGGAGCATGGTAATATTAACCCTGGAATCAACTTGCAAATAATGATACTGTGCAGACAATCCTGAAAACATTCAGAAGAAATTCTGAAAAGGAACCAGACAACACACAGAACTAGTACATCACATATATTATAATGATATCATCAGATTCTACTATATGACATAAATTCGCAAGTTAAACCAGCATAGATCGATAATTTAACATGATGCATTTGCATATTTCTTAAAAGAAAAGTAACAATACATAAAGACTGTGAAAAGAAATAACAAGATCATATGATATCACAAGTACATCTTCATAGTAAAAGTACTGTAAATATACTTATAAATATCTTCAGTATAATGATGATGTAACCAGTAACGAGAAATTGTCTTAGCTACAGAGAAATGATAAAGTGATGCTGCCTGAGTTCCTTTCATTCATCGTCGACCCCCTTTACAGTAAACCCTGTCTCCTTAAATATGCTCAATCTCATATAGAGATAGTTCTAGAAAACAGGAATCTACATCATCGTAATCTTAACCAATTTCATTCAAAACAGAAAAATGACAAATGAAATTGTCATTTTCTATATGCGTTATGATATCTTGAAATTGAAAATACTCGCCCTATAGTGCTAAATCATAAAATTATGAAGGCACTAGTAAATTAGTGACACCTGGAAGACAACGTATCGACAATTGAAAACGGTTTCAACTGATTCATTCATACGTCTTCGGAAATAATCCTGAGAACGAGGGATCATCAAACTCCAAGAAAGGTGCATCAGGAAAAACAACCAAATCATCTGCAAGATCACACAGTGAGAATTAGCACAACGCGAGGGTAAATAAACTAAATTACATAACCCACAAATTAACTCAAAACAATACCTAGAAAACAAAAATAACTTCATGTCTTTTGCCACTTCTATTTACATAATTCAAACCTGAAAATATTTTCTATGGACAAAATGTAAGTATCCCAACACGCTAGGGCCTAGAAGAGGTATTAAAAACCTGTATATTAACACCAGTCACCGGAATTTGAGAAAAAGGAGTCTGTGAATGACCTTTAAGCTGCATCAAAGTGACCAGAGATTTCAGCTCACTAACTCTTTCCTTATTTTTATGATTTGCATGTTGAAGTTTCAGAATTCTCTGGATTAGCTTATTCTTGTGTCTCTTCATACGCATGATACATTTATCAGCTAAATCGGATTTCTCCTACAACATCACATTCTCAACTTTAACAGAATGAGTACTTTCCACCATCTCCGTCATTTCTACCTCCATTCGACGTATCTTGTCAAGCAGACAATTGACGAATAATGGGTGAATTGCTTCACCAATTCGATATGAACCAGGTATATTCTCCTCAACAGGTTTGTCCTTGATTGGAGGATCTAGCATAGAATCAATTTGAGGATTCTTATCAGAAACATGAGGACTATGTTCTATCGGGTGAGTGATAGGTTCGGAATCCATATCAGGGCCATCATGTGAGACAGGTCCATTCTCTTCCTCATCCAATACAACAATTTCAACATCTTTGTTATTCTTCACAGAAGACTTAACAGCACTGGCTTCGGACACCATACTCCTATTAAAGTTGCCCGTAACCCTAACATTTGAATTATTGCTCGTCTGTCCACAGGGTTTATCATTACGGTTCAGCATTACCGAAGAAAGGTTTGCAGATTTCCTCCTACGCTTAGAACGCATGGGAGAGCCGGGACTTTGCACAGGAGTGGGAGCGGAATATTTGTGGATGCTAGGGTTTATATGATCATTAGGATTTGGCAGAGGATTTTGTGCAAGTGGAGTTGAGACTTGACAAGGCTGCTGATGCCTATGACATTCTTCGGTGCAATCAAACTGACAATGGAAAAATGCCAAGAAGCTATTCTGCTCAAGAAAATGGTCCCAGGTCTGATTTCGTTTAGATAGCTCCCTCTCCACTAACATTCTAACAAGAACATGGTGGAAAAGACTCCGACCGATATTCTTAGGCCCTTTCTTGATGGCCGCAGACATCTTAGTCATGCTGTGAACTAAGTAATGGGGTAAATTGATAGGCAGACCGAGAAAAACAGTCATCAATCTAAGATGATAAACATATGTAGAAGAAAGACGACCCTCGCAAGTCACATACCTGTGAATAACATCCAACACGGGCCTCCATTACTTTTTGAAAAATTTGTGTGACACACCAGCCATGAGAGACACGTCCTGGAAGGGGTTTTTTAACATTTGCCTCCATTCAGTGGCTTTCATCTGCTTGGATTTAAACCAGCATTCCCTTGCTAAAGGTAGGTCTGTAGCCAAGGCAACTCAGCGCTCATCAACTTTGAACTGGAGGTCGGCCACCTTAACTCTAGCATCAACCAGCGAGAGGGAAAACAGCCTGGTAACTTCAGGGTTCGATTCTGCAAATTTGCAAATAAAAGGAAGCCAGCCGACTACTTCTACCTTGGCTAGGAGCTCCGGGTTCTCATCAAGAATCTTCATATTATGAGGTTCGACCCTAACAACTGGATCCATGGCTACGAGTGCGAATGTGCACAGTTGCACATAGAGGAGATACACCGGATCGCAATAAAACAGAATGTTGGAGGGAGACCATTCGGGATACAAACCGAGCAAAAACCATAAATGATGAAACCTGACTCCTTCATAAATGAAATGCGACATGGGTAAACTCAGAAAGGAACTCGGTGAATTCGGCATGAGCGAATGGGAATGATTACATAGCGAGGTGATCACAATAATGAAAAGAGACGGCGAAGACTCCAGAACAACCTCATTTAGCCATGATTTATTCGGGTTGATCGATATAAAACCACAAATTGCATAGCGTACGGGTGTTCAACAAGTAGGAGGACACCACACTACGCTTGTACTGTAATTAAATGTCATTCAAAGAGTATTGTACATGTATCATGATGACATATCATCTTGCAATCAAGTGGATCGGATTTGGATATGGCGACACGGATCAAAACAACCATAAGGAATGAACCTTGGGCAGTGAAACATGAACCTTACCATATAATAATGCCAACCTTCGGAAATGGTGAACATGCTATGTGAAAACACATGACATAACCCATTATATCAACCCCAACCATCAAATGGTGAATATAAGCCACATATGAGAAATAATACAAATGTCGGTATTAATTGCATAATTCGAAGATTGGAGGATAGACCTTAAGGATGAAAAATTTGCATGATATTTTAATAAAGCACCCCAGCGTGAAATAGTGAGTCTTCCATGTTCTATACCCTTGTAAAATTTGCAATTAAAACACAAATTAATTGTACCAAATAATAGATGTTCAAATAAGGCTTATGGAGAGAGGCATATAAACCCAAAGCTTATCCCCTAATTTGAAGACACAAATCCATTCAAAATAATGATTTTAATATAACGACCCTTTTCCAAATAACCATAGTTTCCAATGTCATAAAAACAATGGAATTTCACCGTTTTAGTAGCTCCCGATTCTGCAAGTTGAAATGAGAAATTCAAATATTTCATCAAGAAAAATTTCATTTTGCTTGATGAAATTTGTTTTTAAAGGCTGTTCAGTAGGGGTACAGCAAACTGTAATTGTTCATTTTCCCCCTTTTCTGTACTAGGGATCATTTCTGCATCCCCCACCTCTAATTTCGATGGTTCTTGTCCTTTTTCTTCCACATCTACTAGTACAGGTTGTTGTGTCACAAAGGAATGAACTATGAATTTGTATCCTATCTGGTTAAATATTTCTCCACACACAGGGAAGACCACTCTTTCTTCCTTCTCACCATCCTCGGCAGGAGGTGATCCTTCTAATTGGTCTACAGCTTCAACCAATGTATGTAGCTTCCTTTCTACCTGCTTCCTGCATGCTTCCTTCCAATTTTCTAGTTCTTTTCGAAGTGATTGTACTTCTTCTTTCAATAGACCATTTTTGTACAGAAGTCCCTCAATTTGAGGTTCTTCTATAGCCAGTTCCTGTGGGGCATCATTTGCTTTGGGTCTCAGAATGGGGAATTCAATCTATGCTTTTACGGTTTCTGTAGCTAGGGTTTTACCCCTAGCTTGTGCGAATGAGCACCTACTAAGGAGAAGTGACTCCTTAGTAGCAGTTTAGTAAAATGTAAATAAAAATGCTAAACAGAAAAACGAACTACTCTAAATATATGCATGAAACAAAACAACAAAACGTAAAGAATGGTTTTTATATTGATATTACCTCCGATGTGAAGGTTGGTGAAGCTCTTTGCAGTGATCCAAGATGGTTGCTCCAAGCTCGAGCCTGATCCTTCTCCTTCTCCGATGGTGGAAATGGGCCAAAAGGGGCTCTCAATGGTGAAAGTAGCTCAAGGGTGAGCTAGGGTTTCCAGAGTTGTTTTGGCAGAGTAAGGATGCTTATGATTGTGGATGTCAAATGAGGGTCTCCATCACCTATTTATAGTTTTTTAGTGGTGGAGTGCTGGCCCATGGTTTTGGAAACCATGTGGTTTAGGGCAGCTGTTTAGGGTTTTTTCCTCCTTTTCCTCATTATTTTATTTTTTCTTCCCTTTTAGGGGATTTTTGCTATTTTTAGAGGAATTTTGGATATTTTTGGAGGAAAAAAGGGGTTTTTTGGCATTTTGGAGGCATTTTAGGCCTTTTGGAGGCTTTTTAGATGGTTTTATGGCCTTTTGGAGGAATTTTAGGCCTTTTGGAGGCTTTTTAGTGGGATTTTCAGGGTTTTTAAGGGAAATAAGGTAGGAAAATCGACAAATGAGCCATGTAGTGGGGTAGATGAGGTAATGAACACTTTTTGGGTGTTAACAGATTGCCCCCTGATGTGCGAGGGCAGGAGCTCATCGTATGGACGATGGACATCATAAGTCATATATGGTTTTCTTGGGGTGTGGAGAAGGGAAGAAACAAACTGAAGCCCGGAACAACGATCCCGAACCAACTGCAAGAACTAAAAGTACATAACCTCAATAATGGATGAGGAATCATCTGATCATATGGACGAGGCGGGCATTCCCATGATCGTATCAGGATATACCATAATAATAACAATGGGGTCCAAAATATGTGGACCTGACATATACATGGCCTCAAATACTGAATGAGGAAGAATCTCAATATATGGATGAGGTGGGCATACCCATGCTCGTATCAAGATATAAAAATAACTGTGAGGCCCGAAAAGGGGGACCTGTAGGATACATAAACAACCACTGTGTATATCATAAGGGTCCAGAAGGGACACAAATCTGGGACATACTGCTGGGCTGACCATATCTGAGCTGAAAAACTGATGCACTGGAATGACAGCAGTGCTACTGAATATGGTACCAAAGGAACTGATGAGCTGCAATGACAATGGTCATACTCGCAATGGTACACTGAACTGGAACTGAACTGGGTACTCAAGGAAGAATGGAACTGGATGGCTTCCGAATACAATCGCCAATGCAGCCCGAACATCCACGGGAACATAGAACTGGGCGTTCCGAAGTGACTCACCAATGTGCTAGAGTCGGGGGAAATCCGGGGTCTTCGACAAATAAGGGAAGGGATCTAAATCCTGCGCGATTCTCAACGATGGGATCAAGGTGTTGAAGTCGAGCATGTGAGAAACAACCATTCGGAGAGGCAATGATGACTCCTCCCAAAATGGTCCGTAGGCACCCACCACAGATGGTGAGGGGTCCAAGGCGCAGGGGCCTCTGGGTCTATCCTCTAGAATAGAGGGGCTGTCGTCGACAAAGGGAGACCTGCAACTATCAAGGCAATGATGTTTCCTTGATAGGAGCGCGAGGTGGAAAACTGAAATGTGATAGTACTGATGCCAGGATTGATAAACTGAGGGGAATAACTGGGCAAATAGAGTGGGTGGACTCAAACTTCCTTTGTTCAGAGTATGATGGCGGGGAAGATCGGGCAGCATATGAAACTGACTGGTGGTAAAGGGATCATAGCTGTATTGGAACTAGGAGGGTGACTGGGCTGAGGGAGACTCAAGCTGTGGTAAAATGGCAGGAAACTGCAGAATACTCTAAACAAAGGCGACCTAATTGGGGGTGCTGCCGAGAGGATCGATCATAGCGCCAAGAGGCACGGGAGGACTTCTTCATGGGTTAGGGAACGAGAAGAAGTGTGTATATAAAATGGTTTTGTCGTGTGGATTTATACGAGGCCAGAACAGTTCATGCTCATGGTTGCTTTCAATTTTAAAGAGTCTAAAAGCAAATAAGAAGACTCTGAAGTAATGGAATGGTACTATCGTGTGGATTTTACGAGCCCAGGACAGTTCATGCTCGTGGTTGCTTTCAATTTTAAGGAGTCTGAAAGAAAATAAGAAGACTCTGAGGTGATGGAATGGTACTGTTGTGTGGATTTAACGAGCCTAGGACAGTTCATGCTCGTGGTTGCTTTCAATTTTAAGGAGTCTGAAAGCAATAAGAAGACTCTGAAGCAGTGGAATGGTACTGTCATGTGGATTTTACGAGCCCAAGACAGTTCATGCTCGTGGTTGCTTTCAATTTTAAGGAGTCTAAAAGCAATAAGAAGACTCTGAATTGATGGAATGGTACTGTCGTGTGGATTTAACAAGCCCAGGACAGTTCATGCTCGTGGTTGCTTTCAATTTTAAGGAATCTGAAAGCAATAAGAAGAATCTGAAGTCATGGAATGGCCAGGCAAGGAGGAAGTGTTCAATCAAGGAACATTTATGATGACCAGGAACGAGGGTGGGGGGGAACACTGGTGGGCCTCCTTGCGGGGTGAATGAATGGTGGAAAAATAACGAAACATTTGCAGTATGACAGGAGTGGATGGCTCATGTAAAAAGTGTGGAACAATCTGATGGCGGCCGATGTGGCGAGCAAATTGAGGTAGCAAGGTGTCGGGACACAATGTTGAAATTGTACCAAGTGAGAGTAAGAAATGATCTCAAGCGTCATCACGAGCTCGGAAAAATGAATCCGATGATATAACAAGTGTGAAAAATGGATAACGGCCAATGGGGCACGCAAACCGAGGCGACTAGTAGTGTCTAAAAAATAATTGACGTAGAAAAATAATGCAACGAGTTGACTATCGTGATGGGCTCGTCGTGCTGATTCCAATGGTGGAAACGGTTCAAAAAACAGACTTCATATGGGTTCAGTACGGCCAAAACAAGAATAAAGTCAACGGACTATAAATAGTAAGTGGGCCCAACATGACAAGTGTCATTTGTACTATTTTGACTTTGACTAGAGATCAGAGTGGACCAGAGCTGAGGTGGCATTTCTGGACGATCTGACCGGCTGATTGCAGATCCAGGAGATACAGGTATTCCGTCAAACTCATACCTGCATTGTCGTTGGGTTCGGGGGGGGGGGGGGGGGGGGGGGAGTGGGTCCCAGGGCATTATTTGTACGGTCCACGTGGGGTGGACCGCGGGTTAGCGGGTCGGAACCACGGTCAAGGACCACGGGTTTAGGCTCGACAGCCGCGGTTAGGGACCGCGACTGTAGGCTCGACAGCCGCGGTTAGGGACCGCGACTGTAGGCCTGACAGCCGCGGTCGAAAACCGCGGGTTTAGGCCCAACAGCCGCGGTTAGGGACAATCATTAAGGACGTGTTCATCTTCCTCATGTGTAAGGCAGCGACGAAGAATTGTGTCGACCCCTCGCCGGTAAAGAACATCTCCTATGAGGAGGTAGTGAGAGGCCTGGTGACGGATATGACGACGTTCATTATGAGTGACTGTGGGGTGGAACTTCTGCATGCGTAGGTATAACAAGATATCACCGTACCATGGGTCATCAGACGAGATAGTGAACAAGTGATTATCAGGTAACTCATTGGAGATAGGTGGGGCCGGGAGAAAGGAAGGTAGATCAGTGATGAGCTAGGCAAGCGCAAGGGCTTTAGTGCTCTTAGGTGTTCGAAATGTGAGGTCATATTCTTGAAGGATAATGACCCATTTAGCCACATGACCTTGCAGGAGCCACCGGTTTAGGAGATATACCATGGGGTTAGAGTCAGCGACGACTGGGGTATGACTAAGTAAAATGTAGTGTCACAATTTTTGGATGAAAAATACCACTGCTAGGGCTAGTCTCTCCTCATATGGGTAACGTAGGGGTGGTCCGGACAAGTTCTGGATGACGTAGTAAATGACATGCTCTTGGTGTGAGCTGTCTTCTTGAACCAAGACTCCGGACACAGCATGCTCAAATGCCGAGACGTAAAGGATGAAGTCCTGAGAGAAATCCGGGGGGGAGATCTAGGGGGCTTGTGTGAGAGATTTCTTGAGGGCTTCGAATGTAGCTTCTGCTTGCTCGTCCTAGACAAAGTGTACGTGGGTATGGAGCAGGCGCAAGAAACCGTGAATGGTTGTGGCATAATCGGGAACGAAGCGTCGAAGGAAATTGGATCGCCCTTGCAGACTTTGGAGTTGCCGGAGAGTTCGAGGAGAGGGAAGGTCTAAGATGGTTTGGACTTTCAGGGGATCAACAGTAATTCCTTTCTAGGAAACAATGAAACCCAACAATCGGCCCGCCAGAATGCAAAATACACACTTGTGTGGGTTCAAGCGGATCTGATATTTGCGGTAACGCAGAAAAACTTGTCGAAGGTCGTTAAGGTGGTCTGATCGTTTCCGGGAATGAGCTGTAAGGTCATCAAGGTAGATGAGCAGGATGTGGACCAAATCATGAAAGCAATAGGTCATGGCCCATTGGAATGTGGCACCAGCATTTTTGAGGCCAAAAGGCATGACACGATAGGCAAAGGTGCCCCATGGGGTAGTAAAGGTAGTTTTGTACTGGTCTTCCTTTCGGATTTGGATCTGATTGTATCCGGAAAAACCATCCATGAACGAGAGGAATTCATACCCCGCACACGCATCAATGAGCTGGTCAATAAATGGCGTGGGGAAATTGTCTTTGGGACAGGCGCGGTTTAAATCTCAGAATTCAGTGCATACTCTAATGGTGCCTTGTTTTTTGTTAACGGGAATCGGGTTTGAAACCCATGTGGTATAGGCAATGGGATAAATGAATCCTGCCATGCAGAGTTTCTCAATCTCTGCTTTGACAGCTGGGAGTTTTGATGGATGAATGGGACGCTGTTTCTGACGAACGGGGGGTACATCAGGCCATGTGTCAATGTGGTGCTCTATAATGGCAGGGTCAAGACCGGGCATTTCAGTATAGGACCAGGCAAAGACATCACAGAATTCTCTGAAGAGTTTTTTGTATTCCTCAAGCTCTTGTTCACTACAAGAGGCTCCTAAAGTGATGATTTCGGGGGTGCTTCCTGGGGCAGCGATATCAATTTGGATGATAGGTGAGATGTTGGCCATGTTACCCTCTTCGAAGGCGTCGGGAGCAGGAATAGGGTCCTTGAACCAGTCGACCTTAGGGGGAAGGAAGTCTTTGGATTCAACTGAAAACTGGGTAGCAGCGTTAGGGGAGGATTCATCTGGGAGGAAGTATGAACGATGGTGCATGTCATCCTAGGGATACTTCGGGGCAGTGAGAGCCTCGAGAATCTCTTCGTCAGTACGGAAAGTTTGTGTCATCAAATCGGTTGACGAGGGAGTAGGGGCGGAAGAGATCATATAAATGGTATTAATCTCTTCTAAAGGGGGAGAGATCGGGGGGAGGATCTCCTCACTTGTGGGTGGTGCCGTCTCAAGATCTAGATTGTTCATCTCATAGAGAGCTACTCTGTAATCGGGGAGATCGGGACAGTGATTTGTGTAATGCCCGTAAACACCGCATATGGCATAGGGGTGGTTAGTGCGCAGGGATTTGTCACGAGGCTTAGGGGTTGAATCTAGTTGGACAATCGGTATACTGGGGTCGTCATCAAGCATTTGCATGTGTTCCTGTAATGCCAGTAACTGAGGACATTGGTGAGTCGCATGGCCCAACTCATCGCACAGCAAGAATTTGGGAGGAGCACGAAACACAGGGGGGGTTTTGACTGTCTTGGGAGGTGGGACAGTAGAGTAAGGTTGGGGGCCTCTGCCCCCAGTGGGTTTGGTAAGAGGAAGGGGGGGGTTCGTGGAGGACGATGGGGTAGCGACACCGGGAGGTGGTTGACTAGTAGTGACAATGGGTTGCACCGGTTGCAGGATGACATCTGGTGTCGGTGGGGGAACGGGAGGTGAAAGATACCAAACAGGTAATCCTAAGGTTAAACCAGGGAGGCTGAGGGTAGCCATGACCGGGGTGCTAACTACTCCTGATGGAGGGAAGAGGAAAGGAATGGTGTGGATGGGGGTAGCACCAATGTGGCTAGGTACCAAAGTGGGTTTAGGCAACAAGGGCGGTTGATTAGTAGGAGTTCGCATATTATGGGACAGGGTACACAGGTCAGACACGTAAGTGGCGGGTGACGGGGGTGGAATAGATTGGAAGGTCGAGGTCATGGGCGTATCTGAGTAAACTCCGGGCCCCATAGAGGAAACAACTGAAGTGGTGGCACTCGAAACAGGTTGTTCAACCATGGGGAGAACATTTTTGGGTGCCGCAGGGGCATTGGGATCATGGTAGGTGAGTTGGTCAACCTTGACCACGCGTCCCTCATGAGGGAACATCATGGTACGAAAAATGGAAGAAGCAATCGCCCACATGGCATACATGTAGCTACGGCCAAGTAAAAGGTTATAATCAAGCTGTGCATTAATAACCTCGATCTTGATGAGGACAGTTTTGCTAGCCAGCTGGACGGGGACGTTAGTTAAGAGGCCTCGTGGTTGAGCCGAATGACCATCGTAGGCTCGCAGCGCAGTAGAGGACTGATGGAGAGTGGGGGATCCCATTTTCTGCCAGATGGAGGTGGACATGGCACATGTAGAGGCACCTTCATCAATAATGCATCGATGGACGACAAAATTCCGAATGGAAATGGAAACTTGGAATGCTAAAGTGGAAGGCATGCGGGGTTCGGATTGGTCCAAATCAAATGCCATTACATTCGAATCATTTGGATCGACAGCCCCAATGGCTGAGAGTAAAGTCTTGCGCTGCGAAGGGAATTTTTTTAAGACTTCTAACGCAGACATGGCTACGGGAGATTGGGCTAAGTCATCAACAATGTTGTAGTTTGACACAGCGCGCGCATTGGGGTTATTGTTGATACGGTGAAGCGGGAAATGAGGTGCTTTGGGAGCACCATCGAGTGGCGGTGGAGGTATACGTAATGCCTTATCAGTGGGATGAGCGTTAGTGGGTTTCTCGGTGGGAGGGGCTTCAGAGGTGGAGCCATATTGGTTCCGCCGGGTCTGGAGGTTGACCTCATCGGAGGACATCATCAACAAGTGGTGGGTACCTGAGTCCAACATGGGTTGATCAGGAGCAGCGTAAGTGATTTGTTGTTGGGTTGGCGCGTTGGCTTGAGGGGGAGCCAATGGTTGAGTGTTCACTACGCCTTGGGTTGGTAAGGGGTTTTGCAGCACCAAGGTGGCTGCTGAGGTTGTGGGGGGTTGGGTGGTGCTTGAGGAGCCGCCTGCCCTTGGCGGTGGACATCTTCAGCCCAAAGTTGCTGAACTCGCTCCATGTGTGGGAAAAATGTGTGTAGTGGCCATAGACCCCACAAATAGAACAAGGATGGTTTGTTCGCAAATTGGGGTTTTTAGCTTGCTTGGGCAGGCGATCAGGGTTTTGGTTAGCAGGGGCCGCATTATTATTATCAGGGGGATTAGGGGGTTGACCAGCTTGGTTTGTAGGTTGGTTGTTCCCATTATTCTGGCCCTTGCCGCAGTTTTGTTGGCCCTAGTTGCGTTGGTTGGTCTGGTTTTGCTGCGGGTTTTGTTGGGCATAAACTTGCCCTTGGGCAGCAGGTGGATTCTGAGGTTGCGCAGGTGCAGGAGCAGGCTGCGGTGGATGATATGTAGGTGGAGGCTACGCAGGTGCAGCAACTTGAGCGGGTTGCTGATAGGGCCACAGAGCAGGTTGTGGGTTTGCCGTAGGGGCGGTCTGTGGCGGGTAATAAGTGGGTTGGGCTTGTGAACGCGCAGGAGCTGGTGCAGCCTACTGGTGGTAGTAGGGCTGCGGTGCGTCCGGGGGGCCGTAAGCGGGAGTCATATGACCAAAACACTGAGGTGGGCATGAGGGTCCATGGGAATGGTGGTGATGTGTCATGGGAGCATATGAGTTGGTTGCTCCCGCCTGTGAGGTAGACCGCGAAAATTCGGGGCCAGGGGTAGGACGTGCTATGGAAAATGGTTGAGGATGTGAAGAGACACGGCCAATGATGCCATCGGCAGCGTGGGATGCCCCCGGTGCATCGTGTTGGGAGAACTTGCCGCGAGGGGCGTCGGGTATAATGGTATAGAGATAACTCGACTGGGCGTAAATGAGGTCGAATTGTTGGGCCTTAAGGATGGCCTCTTCTTCAGACTGGGGTCTTTCGGATGCCACATCCTTAGCAATGATAGGGAGAAGGGATTTGAGGAACCAATATAGGAAGATCATGTCATCTAATTTGATTTTGCATAAGCTACGGTGTCGACGCCACTCATGAATGTGGTCCGTGATGTGGGTAGCTGTGCTTTGTCTGCATGATAGGAGGATCTCAATGCCTGCATCATAGTGGACAAGTAACTGGAAGAACTGCAGGAAAGTCAAGGCAAGGGAAGCAAAGGTGGCATGGGTTCCATGGGGTTGCTCGATATACCACTTGGCTGCAGAGCCAGTGAAGGTGCGCTGTAAGAGACAGAGGCGAATAGAGTCGTCCACTATGGAGTTGGAGGAACACCATAGATGGAAGGACATAATGTGGTTTTGTGGGTCCTCACCTACCTTGCCCTCTAACTTGGGGATGTCAGAGGGGAGCTTAGTGGGCATGTGAGGCCACGCAGGGTCGTGTCGGATGGGGTTGTTGGTCAATCTGGCTAGGTCAGGCAGGTTGAGGCTAGCCATGAATGGCAAAATGGAAGAAGGATGTGACACGGTAGTGGGTTGGGACAAGTTGGGGCCAATGCCCCCAAGTGGAGGGGTAGTGTTAGGGAGGTTGCCCCCAAGTGGGGGAACTAAGGTGGTATAGGACGGTCCTGCACCACCATGGGTAGTGTGAGCCACTAATGGAGTGGGAATAGGTATTCCTGCTGTGGGAATAGGTGCTGTGAGGGGAACGGTAGATGGGAGCCCCATGGAGGGCATACCCAAGGCAGGTGTGGTAACTGGTGTAGTGGTGGATGTGCCACCAATGATCTCTACCAAGACGGGAGTGGAAGTCATGCCAGCCATGGGGCTGGTAGGGGCAGTGTAGATGGGGTTCTCAGACTCTGGCTCAAAATCGGAGGTAAAATAAGGGGCGTCACTATCTGGTGACGGAGTCCGATGCCGTTGACGAGTGGAGTCAAGTGACAAGGCTCGAGATCTATGATAAGTGGTATCAATTGAAGATGATCTGTGTCGATGACAGGTGGTGTCAAGTGAACCGTGCTGTGGGGGTTCGCCCCTAAGGTGCCGAGAATGTCTCAGAGACTCAATGGTGACAAATGGTGTCAAATCTCTATGGGTTGAGGTGGGTGAAAAACAGCTCAAAAATCCTAATGCAACCGAGTGTGTAGAAGGAGAGCTTGAAAAATAGGGCACTCAGGCCAACAACCAACTCAAAACACCCACTGTAATAGCTGTGCTACAATAGGTGGAGTGTCAACAGAAATGGTCAGAATACCAACAAGCAGCAGGTTTCCTAAAAATAGAAAATGGTGGACTCACTAGACCAAAAGGAGGTAAGGGAGCATGCAAACACCTAACTAAAAGTATTCTGACTCAACTAGACATATCCTCTGCAAGGTGATGAAATCCAAGTCAGACAATATGAATAGGAAAGCCAAGTGGCTAAGATATCCCCCTACCGGGAGGGACACCGGGAAGTCAATCCTAGAAGAATGGCAACTAAGATACCCCGTTCATGACATGTCCAAAAAGGTGAATCCGCCGTTTGGTCCTTTTACCGCAATACCCCTATACAGGGATATCCCGAGAACTGCGAAAGGTAGCCCTTCAGTTACTGAATGGAGTGCGGTATTCCACTCAGGCCTCCGGAACCAATCTCGCGACTTCAACCCTCCTAAGGGAGAGGCCCTCTGGTAAACTGGTTGTGACCGTGCCAAAAAGTACTAGGGGATTTTGGTTCCCTAATTGGACAACAACTATGTCTCAAGTGTAAGTAACCAAGGGGTGTTATTGGAAGCCTATCCCGCCGATCCTACCTAACTACAAAGATTATTTTGTGTTCCCCAAGTGGGGTTAGAATGTTGGTTGAGTTAAGTAGTTTTTTAAGTCTCACTTGAATTAGGTGACAGAGTGTGTGCTCGTGAGGTGATGAACCCGAAATAGAAGTGCCACACAAAGGGGCAACCTTCTAATCAATAATATTGAATCCACAACTTTAACATGCAAAATTTTCTAAATTAAAATGTTGAAATTTCAAACAGATTCTATAAAATGGAACAGAAATGATGTTGCAGAAAAGGCTATAAGGAAGTAGGGCTGCAGGTGGAACAGATGGTTGTGCAGATGCAGAAAATATTGTAGCAAAGTGGCTGGGTTCAAAAAATAGTATAATATGCAGAAAGCAGACTGCGGGTTTGAGGCAAAAGCGAGCGGTCGGACCGCGGGTTTGAAGCAAAAGCGAGCGGTCGGACCGCGGGTTTGAAAGAAACAGGCGCAGACAAGTCGCGGATTTCTGGCCGACAGAGGCAGTCTGATCGTAGGGAAGGGGATGAAAGTCGTGGTCGGGTCGCAGCGAGGGGGCTGAAAGCCGCGTTCCGGTCGCAGCAAATGGGCGAAAAGTCGCGGTCGGGACGCAGGAAAATGGCCGACAGGCGCATCCAGATCGCAGCAAACAGGCTGAATAGCCGCGGTCGGATTGCGGGTAACAGACTTGAATCCACCGGCAGGGCGCCGGAGACGGTCTGATAGCCACGGTCGGGTCGCAGGTAAAGGCCTGAAAGACGCGGTCGGGACGCGACTGCAGAGGGAAAAAATGTGGTTTACGGCGGCCAAAAGGGACAGCCAAAAGGAAAAAGCTAAATAATTTTTTAAACTGAAAACAGAGATTCAAAAGAAAAATAGCAGAGTCGCCAAAACTGTTGCTAGGGTTTTACCCCTAGCTTGTGTGAATGAGCACCTACTAAGGAGAAGTGACTCCTTAGTAGCAGTTTAGTAAAATGTAAATTAAAATGCTAAACAGAAAAATGAACTACTCTAAATATATGCATGAAACAAAACAACAAAATGTAAAGAATGGTTTTTATATTGATATTACCTCCGATGTGAAGGTTGGTGAAGCTCTTTGCAGTGATCCAAGATGGTTGCTCCAAGCTCTAGCCTGCTCCTTCTCCTTCTTCGATGGTGGAAATGGGCCAAAAGGGGCTCTCAATGGTGAAAGTAGCTCAAGGGTGAGCTAGGGTTTCCAGAGCTATTTTGGCAGAGTAAGGATGCTTATGATTGTGGATGTCAAATGAGGGGTCTCGATCACCTATTTATAGTTTTTTAGTGGTGGAGTGCTGGCCCATGGTTTTGGAAACCATGTGGTTTAGGGCAGTTGTTTAGGGTTTTTTCCTCCTTTTCCTCATTATTTTATTTTTTCTTCCCTTTTAGGGTATTTTTGCTATTTTTAGAGGAATTTTGGATATTTTTGGAGGAAAAAAGGGGTTTTTTGGCCTTTTGGAGGCATTTTAGGCCTTTTGGAGGCATTTTAGGCCTTTTGGAGGCTTTTTAGTGGGATTTTCAGGGTTTTTAAGGGAAATATGGTAGGAAAATGGACAAATGAGCCATGTAGTGGGGTAGATGAAGTAGTGAACACTTTTTGGGTGTTAACAATTTCCCATCTTGCCCGTGCTGCCTCAATTGTTGTAACTAACCTGATTCTTTTTCTTCTTATTGGTGGTGATGCATGTATCTCTTCTTTTGATCTCGTTCTTTTCCTCCATGGTGCAGGAATATCCAGATTTGTAGCTGATGTGGAAGGGATATCTTATTTCTCAGTGTTTTCCTGTTCTTCTTCAATTAGAGTTCCCCCCCATTTAGGGGAATATATGATGGTTAACACCTTTGTGTTTTCTTCTGTTATCATGGCTCTAACATCCTTGGCTTTAGATTTCGCAGCATCTAATGCTACTCCAGCTTTAGCCTCTGCTGTCAGAGCTTCCATATTATTTAATCTCTCCACATGGTTTTCTCATGCATTTTCCTCCAATTCTTCTGCTTGGTCATCTGACTGATCACCTGATCCAGTCTCATCTCCCCCCCCAACTAAATTGGAGGGACTCCATTTCTCTTGTTGATCCTCATCTCCCCCCAATTGTACATTTGCAAGCTCCTCCTGGTTTTGAACAGCCCCCAAGAGTACAAGTACTTCTACTTCTTCCTCTATTGGAACTCCAGGAAAAAGGGTGGGTTCCTGGTTTATCTGAATTTGACCTGTGAATTTCTCCCAGGTTTGGTTCCTTTGAGCTAAGGCCCTCAAAATTATTAATTTTATTAGTCCATGGTGAGTAAGGTAGGAGTTTGGATGCTTGGTTGTTCTAACAAACCCCGCCATATGGTGTAGGTCATTAAATACATAAAATGGAATGTTTAGTAAGGCCCTATGCTGGATATGAGATAATAGAGGAAGTTTAGAATAATAAATAGTTTAATACCTACATTCACAGGTGATATACTTCTTGAGGAAAAATTCTACTTGATCCCATGGCCGAGGAAATGACTGTAACCCTATCCCTCTCTTTGACTGATGAATTTTCTCCCTCTCTATCAAAAAATCCTGTAATGCAGCAGCATTGGGGGTTCTTCAACCAAACCAGGATCTTCCCATGTGAGGAAGGTGAATGAATTTAGCCACTATTGCTTCAGAGACTTCTATACATAACCCCCGAACCTCTGAGTGGGTTTCTATAAGATTTAAGTCAAATTGTAGAGATGTCTCTCGATGAAACCCATTTAGGTGTTGGAAGAATTCAGTCCATCCCACAACTTCAAAATAGCAAAAACTTCAGCATTTCTTCTCAGTTCTCGCGTATTTGGAGGTTCATGCTGAGCTGGGATACCCATGTTTGTTTGAATTCATAATTTTTTATCATTCCGACAGATTACAGGTCCTGATAATGGAGGTTAAAGCATAGAGTATGCATGAACATCTGAGAGTGGAGTTGGGTAAATTCAGAAAGTTTAAGAGCATGGAAATGTTTGGAATTTTATCCCAAATTAGGAAAGGTGGCAGTTATCAGATAACTTAAATGGCCATTAAGAAGTACAAGTGGATAGTTAACGGTATGCGGATGTAATAATGGGCACAGAAAGGAAGGTATGATTAATGTTGTCAAATCTAGTTAATCTTAATCAAGTAAATAATCATAACCATACCTTTGAAAATATGCGATGAATGGTGACCTTTGAGAATAGTAAAGTGTGTGAAGTGCAGCCATTTAAATTTGATCATATTGCAAGTGTGCTATAATGACTTTTTCTCCTGGTGAACCAAAACCATCTTGTCAATCTTTCCAGAAGCATAATGAATGCTGTGAAGTAAATCGGTATTGTCGGCATCAGGAATTGGGGCCAGATCTGGAGGAATCGTGAACCAAGGTTGCAAAGAGTTTTTCCAATAATGGAGGAGTCATAGTCATGGACCATAGAGAAATCAAGCAGTTTGGAGGAGTCGCAGCCGTGAATCATAGAAAAAACAACTATTTTTGGCAGAGTCGCAATTGCCGAAAAAGGTAAAAATGGTAAAAATGGAAGAGGTAAAAGTGGGAAAGATTGAAATGGTGTCGCAGCTTCCATAAAAGGTAAAAAGGGACAAAAGTGAAACGGTGTCGTAGAGGCCAGAATTGGAAAAAGGAATTAAGTTACAGTGTTGCAGCTGCGCGGAACGGGGTAAAGGGCGATATTTTACGGTGTTGCAGCTATAGAAAAACAGAAAACTAGACAACATTTTACAGTGTTGCAGCTGCACGAACAGGGTAAAAGGAGATATTTTACAGTGTTGCAGCTACGTGAAATGGGGTAAAGGAAGGTATTTTATGTAGAAATTCTGACCAGCAATAGATTAATTTCACTCACAACAAATTACAATTGATCATGCAAAATTGTCAACAATGGAGACTGAAATGGAGCTGTAACACAAAATTATATTAACTCAGTGTACAATAGCCAACCCTGTAATAACATAGGTTGCTAAATATATAGAATACATCAATAGGTCGAATGCATAAGGAAGCATCCAAAGCTAGCATAAAGCAGGCTTACCCAAAATAGGCAAATCCCCCATAGGTGTAAAAAGTGATCCCAAATCTGTCATAAGGCTCATGAATTGGCAAGGGCGCATGGGAAAGCTAATGAGTGGTGGAATGGCAGCTCATACATGATTTTGCATGGAGGAAAGAGTGGAGGAGGAAGAGGCAACAAAGCTGATTCACCTCACCTAGTCTTGCTTTCCTATGTGCCTTAAAACACTGAAAAAGCAGAAGGGTGCCTAGGAGGCTAGGAATAAAGAAGATTTGATTCCTAAGGCTTTCCCAAGCGCTACATGAGTCAAATATGGCAAGTTTGACCTCTATGGATAGGAAATTAACAACTTGCACATGGTGGGACTCATGGACTAGGCAAATAAGACAAAAATAAATGAATTAATGTCTAAGTGGGTAAATAGTATGGGTTGATTATTCTAACACCCCCCCTTAAGCCTGAGTTTATGAGTAATAAATCAAAATATAGGGCCTAGAAACAAGGCTTAGTCACCCTTTTACATACTGCAAGTCCATATGAAACAAGGAAAGAGGCAAAACCAACTTGGGAAAATCCTCCCTTAAACATGGACTGTAAAACAAAATTGTAGAATCTTGTCTCAACTCATGCTTTGACAGCATGATCAGCAATCCCCAACAGTGATTTGAGATTGCTGAAGGTCTTCTCACAAAATGCTTTGGTGAAGACATCAGCTCCTTGTTCTGAAGATGAGCAGAAGAGTAGGTGAATGGTGCCATCATGCACAAGCTCTCTGATGTAGTGCATGTGAATATCAATGTGTCTAGTTCTCTGCTTCTGAACTAGATCTTTGCAGATTCGAATGGTACTCTGGTTATCACAGTAGATGGTAGTTGAGTACTCAGGTTCGAAACCACACTCTCCAAGTAAAC
>LPNX010921405.1:0-15289 GCA_001517045.1 Pseudotsuga menziesii
AGAGTCTTCTTCACCACTAGATCCATTGATTGTAAGTGGAGAGACTAATGATTGTTGATTCTGATATGTCTGATAATGATGATTTGATTGCAAATCCTAACATCCTTACAAGACCAAAATGGGAATCAAATACCATTGATGCAGCTGGGGAACTAACTGGAAATCCTAGTGACACTAGGAGGACTAGATCTCAGTTTGAGAGTGCCCTTTGTATGAAAGATCCTTTATTTCCTGAGAATTTCTATATGATGGTTGAATCAGATCCACAGACATATGAATATTCAGCACATGATCCAAGATTGAAAATAGCTATGAAAGAAGAATTCAGCTCGCTCCAGAAGAACAACACTTGGGAACTGGTTGATCTTCCCCTAGGGAGGAAGCTAGTTAAATGTAAGTGGGTTTTAAAGGCTAAGTTTTCTGCTGATGTTTCAACTTTGAAATATAAGGCAATATTGGTAGCCATGGGATACTCACAAGTACATGGTATTGAATACAATGAAACCTTCGCACCAGTGGAAAAGATGGACTCCATAAGGCTAGCTTTAGCCATTGCAGCTTCGAAGCAGTGGGAGGTACATTACATCAATGTGAAGTGTGCTTTCCTAAATGGAGATATCACTAAAGATATTTACATGCAAAAACCTGAAGGGTTTGTTTCTAATCCATCTTTAGTGTGCAGGTTAAAGAAATCATTGTATGGGCTCAAGGAATCCCCTAGGGCTTGGTATGCCAAGATTGATGGCTTTCTGCTGTCATTGAGTTTTGTTCGATGCAAGTATGATACTAATATCTATTTGAATATGATTCATGGTTCTTTGATGATTATTTTATTGTATGTGGATGAACTTCTGATTACAGGAAGTTCAAAGAAAGAGATTTCCTCCTTGAAGGATGTAATGAACCATGCATTTTCTATGACAGATTTGGGGTTGTTGAGCCAATTTTTGGGTCTCGAAATTGCTCAATCCCAACATGGAATCAAAGTACATCATTCCAAGTATCCCTTATATTTGTTGAACAAGTTCAACCTGAAATATTTCAATCCAAGTAAGACTCCCTTCCCTTCAAGAGTTAAGCTTGAAGAAGCAGGTTCTTCTCCTATGGTAAAGAATACACTATATAGGTAGTTGATTGAGTGTTTGATTTATATTACACACACTCGACCTGATATATATTATGCAGTTAGTGTGGCTTCAATATACATGGATCAGCCTCATGAGATCCACTAGAGGGAAGCCAAAATAATCCTAAACTTTGTTCAAGGAACAAGAACTCATGGGATCTTCTTCTTCTATGCATCTTCAGAACAAGTAGCAGAAATCTTCACCAAATTTTTTTGTGGGAAGAAATTTAGAAATATCAAATCACTACTAGGGATTGCTTGTCATGCTATGAATCATGATTGATGACAATATTTCCAAATTTTGTTTTCCTGTCCATGTTTAAGGAAGGATTTTCCCACTAGGTTTTTGCCTCTTTCCTTGGTTGTATGGACAAGGAGTATGTAAAGGGTGACTAAGCCTTGTTTCTAGGCCCTAAAGTTTTCTGATATTTACTCATAAATTCAAGCTTAAGTGGGGGTGTTAGAATAATCAACCAATAGTTACCTACCTTAGACATTAATTAAATCATTTTTGTCTTATTACCTAATCTCCTAGATTCCACTCTATGCTAGTTTCCTTCTACATGTCCTAGAAGTCAACATGTGCCAAAACTGAGTCATGGAGCACTTGGGAAACTTCCTGGAAACCCATTTTAGCATGTCTACTTTATTCCAGATCCTCTAAAGTGCATATCTAGTTTTTCTGAAAAGCTGTATTTTATTGAGAATTAAGGCAAAAGGAAAAGCTAGACTAGGTGTAGTTGACTTGTTTTTTTCCCACATCATCCTCCCTCCTTTTCTCCTAATAAAATAATGTATGAGTTTTCTTTTCATCCCACATTATCTTTCCTACTTGACTTAGCTAATTCATGAGCATCTTGGTGGATTTAGAAACTGCTTTATGCACCTATGGGGGATTTAGAATGGAATCCTTATGCATTCGAATATCTCATGTAATTATATATTGAAGAAACCTATTACTTCATAAGTTTGTCCATTGTACACTTATTCAATACAGATTAGTGTTATGCTCCAATTTCAGTCTCCTTTGGTGTTAATTTTGCATGTTTTATTAGCAATTTTGTGAGTGTAATTGTTCTATCTCTTGGGTTCAATTTCCACAATGGAAAAGTGTTTTGATTTCTCATTGTTGCATGTGAATCTGATGGAGGAAATATTGGCTTGGTTTCCAATAGAGTCTCTATGTATATTTCGCAGTGTGTCCAAGGAATGGAATGCAACTCTCTCATCAAGAGAATTTATAACAAATAAATGGGTTAAGAAAGACCCTAACAAGGATCCATGGTTGGTTCATATGAAAGAGGGTACATCACATAAATGGGAGGAGAATGGATGGGTCCTTGTAAAATCCCCTGGATCATTGGATTCCTACTTCCTCGATCAGATCTGGAAGGAGATGACTGTCTCATTGTCTTTCCTCCAACAATATCCAGAACCAGAAGAAAGTAGACATCCCTATTTTTCCTCTATTTGATACAGATCTGCAACTGGCCTCTTCCTATTGTGTCGTATTCGTGGTGGTGGTATGGATCCATAGATGCAATTTGTTGTTTTCAATCCTCTTACAAGAACGTCTGTAGAACTTCCCATTCCCATTTTGTCATCGAGCTTCATACGTAACGCGGGCATCATGAGTGACAGTGGAGACACATACAAATTCATGGTGATGGGAACAAAAAAACAAACTCTTTCACACAAAGTCGAAATATACAATTCCATTGACAAGTCATGGAGAATTGTTGGACACCTTCCATAAAATGTGATGCATGTGGGGAGGCAACTGCTTTTCTGCAACTGTTATTTCTATTGTATTGTGATGATTTCTGGGAAGCGAACAATTGTGGGTTACAACATTGGAGAGGGGACTTCCATCCTTAGGCCATTTCCTGTGATAGTTAATGGCCAATACATGCTGCCTCACCTGATCACTTGCAGGCCACAGGTTCTAATCGCAGCTTTTGAAGGTTATTATAGGACATATAATGAGCAAATTTTGGAGGTTATTATATGGGAGTTGGAGAAGGTAGAGGTAAACTCATGTTCATTGTCATCTTGGTGGAAAGAAATTGCAAGAATGCCTCCTTCCAATATTGAGAGATTTTCTATGAATGGAAGGAGATTTTATAGAAATGAAAGGATCTATAGTGGGAATTTTGTTGACTATATTGAATGTTGTGTAGGAGTGGGGGATAGAATATGCTTCATAGTATTTGAAGAAAGGAAGGTGAAATAGATCCTTTCTTACAGTCTCACTAAAAATACATGGAGTTGGTCTCCCAGCCGTAGTTTAAACACCCCTGCAAGTATAGAGGATTGCTATGAGATTCCAATGGCCTTTGAACCAAGGCCATACATGAAGGTAGATTAAGGTATGCAAGCCTTTTCCTTTGACCTCATTACTTCATCTTAAACATTCTTGATTTTTTAGATCTTCACGTTTATTTCTGTAAGTTTCTTGGACTTTAATTGGAGACATATAACTAAGAAAAACTTTGAGTAAGAAACTTTAGGCTGGTAGACTCTGGAGAAGTTGTAAATGTTATGCCTCTTTTTGTCTGTAAAAAGATAAATGGGAAACCCACACCTTCTGCAGGAAAAATCATACAATTGGATAGAACAATAGTAAATGTAGTGGGGGAAATGAATGATGTATTGATATGATTAGATGCAGAAGAAAAAGTGCACCAATTCATAGACATTATGGTAGTGGATATACCCGAGGTTTATGGAATAATTTTGAGTGGAGACTAGTCTACGAAACTAGATGGATATTTTTCTACTGATTGGTCACATTTATGGTTTCCTTACAACAACTTCTAGAATCAGATTAAAGTATTAACAGAACCACATATGAAGTATAATATGACGCAACTAGAAGGGAAGAATGAACCTATAAATTTTTCACATTCGGTTTTAGGAAATTATTTCATTGAACTTAAACCAAGAAATTACCAAGCAGAAGAAGCCAACAATGGATCAGAAATACAACCCGAGCTCCTTCAGTTTTTGCGGGATGATAAATTTGACTGTAACATAGTTAGCTTAGTCTCAGATGTAGAAAGTAGTACTAGGATAGTATAATTAGCAGATAAGTTTTGGGTTTTATATTTTGATGGTTCAAAAACTCAGGAAGGATCAGGAGTTGCTTGTATCCCGATTGATCCAGAAAACAATAAATATTTTCTTTTTTGTAGATTAGAATTTGAATGTACCAATAACATAGTCGAGTATGAATCATTATTCTAGGGTTTGAAAAAGGAAATTTAGTTCAAAGTAAAAAACTTAAAATTTTATGGTGATTCTGAAATTAGCGTTATACAGGTGCGAAACAAAATTCATTGTTTATCACCACATTTGTTTTAGTTTTTAAACATTAAGCTAGCATTATTAGGATCTTTAACTGATAGAATAACAAGTACAACAATAAAACACAAGAGACAATGAACACAGTGTTTTTCCTTGGGGAAACCATAAAGGAGAAAACCCCGCAACTTCCTCAGAGATAGAATTAGCGCCAAAACAGTAAAAGTCCCAAAACAGTAAGTGATCTCACGACATTAGTAATCTTCTTCTTGTCTAGCCCCAGTGTCTTCTCCTTCCTCGATTATGCTCTACACTTTAGTGTGGATGAGTTGTGTGATAAATAGAGACTCCAGTTCTCTATTTATACTAATCTCGACATGACTAAAACCCTACCAGGGTCGACCTCTACTAGGAGAGTCTAATAACCCTAGTGCCGTGGAACTGCGGGGACTTTAACCCTTAGAAAATCGGAGGGTTACCCACTATGACTTGACATGACTTGTTTACATTATTGATCCTCCTGATTGAAACATCGGGGCATGACAATATGACTCAATTACATTATAGATACATCCTGGAATAAACATCAGGTTAGAGTACATAAGATACATAGATGAATACATTCCAAAGTTACAAATACATCAACACTCCCTCTTAACTAGGAAGGTATTCTTTCGACACAATTTTCAGCACTGGTCTTCTTCTCTGTATCAACTAGATCATCTTGTCATCTTCATCTCAAGTCTTCTGATTCTTCAAGTCATCTTCATTCTTTGAATCTATATCATCTCTCGATCTGGATCATCATGGGACATCATCACTGGATCTGGATCATCACTAGTCATCATCACTCGATCTAGATCATCACTCGATATGGATCAGCACTGGGCATCATCACTAGATTTAGATCATCACTCAATCTGGATCATCACTACTGGATCATCATCACTGGATCTCGATCATCACTGGAAATCATCATCATGGGTGCTATCTCATGATTCTTCTCGTCACAGGAAGTTCTACAGATCCATCCCCTTTTCATGCTAGTTGTAGGCCTAGCCTCCATATAGGTCTTTTTCAATGCTTATATCTGACACTAAGTCAGAATGGCCCACCCAACACTTACATCTGACCTACTCGTCAGAAAGGCACGCCCAACACTCACATCTAATCATGTAGGAACCAATCCTATAATCATATCAGAAAGGCCCAACACTCACATTCACCAGCATGATGGGAACTCAAACTACTATCATCTGTGAAATGGTTCAGCACTTACAACCACCAGCATGATAGGAACCCAAACTACTATCATCTATGGAAAGGCACAACACTCACATCCACCAGAATGGTAGGAACTCAAACTACTACCATATGTGGAAAGGCACAACACTTACAATCACCAGCATGGTAGGAACTCAAACTACTACCATCTATGAAAAGGCACAACACTTACAATCACCAGCATGATAGGAACTCAAACTACTACCATATGTGAAAAGGCTCAACACTTACAACCACCAGCATGATAGGAACCCAAACTACTATCATCTGTGGAAAGGCCACTGCACTTACATCTGATCATGTGGGAACACATCCCTTAGTCACATCAGAATGGCTCTCAGTCCTAGACTGAGGATTCCTAGTACCTCACTAGGTAGCTCCATTCAAAGAATGGTAGCAGCCCTTATATCTAACACGAAGTCAGAATGGCCAGCACTCACATCTAACATGGGAGGAACCTAATCCTTTAGCCATAACAAAATGGCTCAGCCCTTACATCTGATCAAGTGGGAACACATCCCTCTATCACATCAGAATGGCTATGCACTCATATCTGATCATGTGAGAGAACATCTCATGGTCATATCAGAACAGCCCTCAGTCCTAGACTGAGTTTTCTTGGTACCTCACTAGGTAGATCCATTCAAAGAATGGCAATAGCCCTTATATCTAATCATGTAGGAACCAATCCTACAGTCATATCATAATGGCTTAGCACTGATATCTGACATGGAAGGAACCAATCCTCTCACCATGATAGAATGGCTTGGCCCTTACATCTGACCTGCTCATCAGAATGGCTATGGATCTCAGCATTCATATCTGTCATGGAAGGAGTCAATCCTCTCACCATGACAGAATGGCTCAGCCCTTACATCTAACCATGGAAGGAACCAATCCTCTCACCATGTTAGAATTCCTATGGGACTTATCACTTTCTCTTGGAGGAGACCTCGATCTGGAGAACACCAAGCTTCTCCCTGAAGCACTCAAACTTCACTCTAGCCAATGGCTTCATCAATACATCAACTATCTGTTCCTCCTTCGCAACATACTAGAGCTTCACTGCTCCCTTTTGCACCATATCCTTGATATAGTGATACTTGATCTTGATATGCTTCGACTTGTCATGGAACACTGGATTCTCTAACAACTTCATGCAACTCTAGTTGTCACAATGTATACAAGTAGCATCCAACTAGAGATCAAATAAATCAGATAGTAGCTTCTTCAGCCATATTGCCTCACAAATAGCTGAACAAGCTACGACATACTCTGCTTCAGCTGTACTCAGTGCCACACTGGATTGCTTCCTGCTAAACCAATAGATCACACCTGATCCCATACTGAAGCAACACCCTAAAGTAATCTTCCTATCGATGGCACTGCCTGCCCAATCTGAATCAACATAACCCTCCAGGTTAATATTTTGATTTGCATCATACTTGAGCCCATAATCAAATGTACCCTTTAGGTACCTTAGAATATGCTTTGCAGCAATCAAGTGAACATTTCTTGGATCTGTCAAGAACTGGCTCAAGGTGTCCACATCAAAGCAAATGTATGGTCTTGTGTTCGTCAGGTACATCAATGACCCAATCATCTGATGATACATCGTAGCATCAACTAACTCTGATGAAGAATCACTCAATATCTTTGGGTTCGATGCCATAGGTGTGGCCATAGCCTTACAATCCATCATCCCAAACCTCTTCAGAATCTCTACTGCATACTTCCCTTGTCCAAGGAAGATTCCATCTGTACTCTGCCACACCTCCATACCTAGAAAGTAATGCATCATACACAAGTCCTTCATCTTGAACTCAACAACAAGCTTTCTCTTCTTATCAACAATCAACCCATCCATACCTGTCACAAATAGATCATCTAAATATAGTAGAAGCATCACTGGGTTTCCATCTTCAACCTTGTAGTAAAGGTTGGAATCTGCTTTACTCTTGGTAAAGCCCAAACTAGATAGAAAACTGTCAATTCTACCGTACCAAGTCCTGGGTGCCTGTTTCAAACCATATAGGGCTTTCTTCAATCTGCATGCATGAGACTCTCTGTCATGTGTCTCAAAACCGAGTGGTTGTTCTACATACACGTCCTCTTCTACTACACCATTCAAGAAAGTAGTCTTGACATCCATTTGGTGTATCTTCCATTTCATCACCTGAGCCAGAGAAAGTACTGATATGATGGAAGTGTATCTGGCTACAGGTGCAAATGTTTCTTCATAGTCTATTCCTTCTTTCTGAGAGAAACCCTGAGCCACAAATCTTACCTTATACTTTTCAATGCTACCATCTGCAGCATGCTTGATCTTATAGATCCATTTGGAAGTTACAATTGACTCCCCTTCTAGTCTTGGGACAACATCCCAAACATCATTCTTCATTATCGACTGATATTCTTTGATCATTGCATCCTTCCATTGTTTCTGTTCTGTCGCTTCTTCATAACTGGAAGGTTCTTTATCAATGAAATCACATAGTAAAGCTACATACCCAAAGCAGGATCTGGTCCTCTTTCTTTCTCTGTGATTCTCTTTCGAAGCCCCATATCTTTCCACACCTTTGATAAGTTCTTGTACCCAAGCAGGTTTCCTGTTATGAGGATTCTTCTCAAGAGGTGGATCTATAGGTCTTTGTGGTTCTTCAAATTCTCGATCTTCTTCTTGAGCTTCTTCATTCATGGTTGTATCATGAATTCTGGGAGCTTTTGCTTCTTCAAGTTCTTCAGTAGGTATCTTTCTGGATTTGTTGTAAACTGAGTCTTCATCAAATGTCACATCCCTACTAATGTCAATCTTCTTGTATCCTGGGAAATAGATTCTGTAAGACTTCGAGCTTTCAAAGTATCCCATGAATACACCCTTCTTTCCTGAAGGATGTAATTTTGTCCTTTTCTCCTTTGGGATGTGTATGTACACAGGACAGCTGAATATTCTAACATGGCTGAATTCTGGTTTCTTTCCGAAGAAGACTTCTTTAGGAATCTTGTTCTCGAGTACTCTATGTGGATTACAGTTCTATACATACACCGTTGTTCTAGTAGCTTCAGCCCAAAGATGCATAGGAAGATCTTGATCATGAAGCATTGCTCTTGCAGCTTCCACGATAGTTCTATTCTTCCTTTCTGCAACCCCATTCTATTGTGGATTATAAGGAGTGGACAACTCCCTCTTAATCCCTGAGTCTTTGCATAGCCTCTTGAATTCATTTGAAGTGAATTATCCACCATTGTCTGATAGAAAAGTCTTGATCTTCTTTTCAGTATGGTTCTCAATCAAGGCTTTGAATTCCTTGAATTTGCTGAATACTTTGTCTTTGTTCTTCATGAAGTAAACCCATGTCTTCCTAGAAAAATCATCAATAAAAGAAACATAATATGCATACCTACTTAGTGAACTTGATGACATAGGACTGCATACATTGGAGTGGATGATTTCCAAGATTCCTTTTGCTTTGCTTTCGCTACTTGGAAATGTCTTCTTTGTGTTCTTTCCCTTCACACATCCTTTGCAGACCCCATCATGTTTTGCTTGGATTTCTAGAATACCTTCAACATCTTTGCTTGCAATATGTAGTGCTCTGTAATACACATGTGCAAGCCTTCTATGGGAAAGTTCATTTGGCTCTACTGAGTCATGGACCAATGCTTGCTCTAGATGGCCCTTCAATTTGTACAATCCTCCTTCTTGTTCTCCAATCACTACCGCATCATCGATAGTCTTTCCTCTAGGCCACATAAAGACTTAACCATCTATAAATGCAACCCTCATTCCTTTTGCATCCAATGATTATATGGAGTGAAGGTTATTCTTGAGTCCTTGTACAAACAATACTTCTTTCATTATTAGAGACTTACCAAATTCTAGTTTATATGAAGATTCCCCACTACCTTTTATTGGATATTGGTAGTCATCTCCTAGTTTCACCTTGTGAGGTGATTCATGTTTTGATATTCTTACAAAGGATTCCTTGAATCCATTCATATGTTTGGAATCCCCACTGTCTATAAGCCAATCATCACTACCATGAGTAATGTTACCTATGAGAGCGGAAATCAAAACATATTCATCCTCGCTTGAAGAATCTTCGCTTTCATATCTGGATCTCTTCTTGGATGGTTCATCATCCTCTGCAACATGAGCATGATGTCTTCTTTTGTTCCCCTTCTTCTTATGATAGTGGTTCTTGTTCTTAGGATATTCTTTTGCAAAGTGTCCTTTTTCATCACATGTATAACATCTCAATCTAGATAGGTCCTTTCTATTGTTATCCTTAGAATAAGAGTTCTTACCTTTGGAGTAATGAGGATTTCTTCTTCCCCTCTTGGAGTGAACTATGAGGGCTTGATCTTCACTTCCCATCTTCTCTTCTCGGGATGCTATCCGAGCTTCTTCTTGAGAGCATTCTTCCCATAGTATGCTAAACTTGACTAACTTCTTTCTTGCACAGATTCCTTGGATGAAAGAATCCCATGACCTAAGAAGTCCATTCAGTGTTGTCATTACAATCTCCACATTCTCCACTTCCTCATCTACAGCTTCTAATTGTTCCTTGATCTGAGAAACCCTTGTGAAATAGGACTGGATAGTCTCTGCATTCTGAATCTTCACATTCTTCATTTGATTCCTTAGAGTCATCTTCTGGTTTATGTTCTTCCCTTCAAACAACTTGGTCAGGGCATCAAACATAGCTTTAGGTGTCTTGAGAGAGGAGACCTATGGGATAAGGTGATCCTTGATAGAATCAGCAATGATCCTCTTTTCCATAACCATCTTCTTCTTATGTCACAGCCTTTTCCTCATCTCCCTCTGGAACTGGAACCTCCTCATGGATGTAGGAGTCTAACTCATTCTCTTCCAAGACCAGGGAGATCCTATACTTCCAGGCTCGGAAGTTATCAGCTCCCTCAAGCTTTTCATCAAGCTTGGTATGATGAGACATCTTAAACTGAGAAACTCAAATGGAAATACAACATATTTTAGATCTTACCAGGTCAAGATGTTGGATCTAAAACTTGAGCTGAAATCCTGCAAAGTTGGTTTAGGAGCAGATTAGGGTTTTGCTTTTCCATAGTTCTGTTGACCCAAATACTTTGAAATTTGTCCTTAACTTCGATTTTGGGGAGGAGATCAATCTAGGCCTGGGCTCAGTGAAAAATTCCTCTTCTGTAAAAAGCCCTAATTTTCAGCAGCAGTGACATGTCCAATACTAAAAAACCTTAGAATTGGATTCTGCTTCGATAGAAAGATGCGCCCTAGGGAGGAGAGTTATTCCACCTTACTTTTTTTGAAAATCTATGGAGGAAGATCCACAAACTAGGAAGCCCTAGTTCCCCCAGCTGCACAGTGTCTTCTTCTCAGGTTAGCTCTGATACCATGTTAGTTTTTCAACATTAAGCTAGCATTATTAGGATCTTTAACTGAGAGAATAACAAGTACATCAATCAAACACAAGAGACAATGAACATAGTGTTTTTCCTTGGGGAAACCATAAAGGAGAAAACCTCGCAACTTCCTCAGAGATAGAATCAGTACCAAAATAGTAAAAGCCCCAAAACAGTAAGTGATCTCCCGATAGCAGTAATATTCTTCTTGTCTAGTCCCAGTGTCTTCTCCTTCCTCAACTATGCACTACACTTGAGTGTGGATGAGTTGTGTGATAAATAGAGACTCCATTTCTCTATTTATACTAATCCCGACATGACTAAAACCCTACCAAGTCCGACCTCTACTAGGAGAGTCTAATAACCCTAGTACCCAGGAATTGTGGGGACTTTAAACCTTAGACAATCGGAGGGTTACCCACTATGACTTGACATGACTTGTTTACATTATTGATCCTCCCGATCAGAACATCGGGGCATGACAATATGACTCAATTACATTATAGATACATCCTGGAATAAACATCAGGTTACAATACATAAGATACATAGATGAATACATTCCGAAGTTACAAATACATCAACAATTTGAAAGGTTATCAAAATGAAGTTTCGGTTGTCCTAGTAAATTTTGACGCATTTAATATTAATTCAGTTCCTAGGTTGAAAAATGTAGCAGCTGACTTGTTAGAAACTTCAGCTGCAAGGCTTGTTCTTAATATTAATAGATGTACAATTGAATTGATTTTCAGGTTTGCTGTACCAGACAACATCACTAATATGAGAGTGTTCGATGACGATCCACAAATATTAGATTTTCTAACTAATGATGATAATTTCAAAGGGTTTGTAATTGATGATGAAGAACATCAAGTGAATCTTCAAAATAGGAACTTCATACCCAAAAGGGTTAGAACTTTGGAAGGAATGTTTGATCTAAATAACAAGTTTAGAAGGCCAACAAATGTAAAAATGCACAGCTCATCTATGCAATTTGAGCTAGTTAATCTAGGGTCAGAAGTGGAACCCAAATATGTAAACTTGGGAAAGTGTTGCTAACTAAGGGAAATAAGCAAATTTATCAACTTGTTTAAACAATACAAGGATGTCTTTGTGTGAACATATGAATATCTTAAAACTTATGACACCTGCATTATACAACATGTAGTCCCAATTAAATCAGGAGTCAAACTATTTCAGCAGCCCTTGAGAAAGATGCATCTGAAATTAGAACCCCTGATCCAAAGTGATGTAAAAGTCTCCTTGATGCCAAGATTATATTTAGAGTTAGACACTCGGAATGGGTTGCAAATTTGGTACCGGTGAGAAATAAGTCTGGTGAAATTAGAATTTGTGTGGATTTCATAAATCTAAATCATTCCTCGAATAAAGATAACTACCCTGTCCCACCCATGGAGCAGATATTGCAAATGGTCTCAGGTCATGAGCTGTTCTCTCTGCTAGACGTATTTTCAGGCTACAACCAAGTGTTGGTAGCAGAACAAAATCGACTGAATACCACTTTTAGAACTAAATGGCAGACTTTTGCATGTATAAGGATTCCTTTCGGTCTTATTAACGCTGGAGCAACATTGGAAAGGGCAATGGACATATATTTCTGTGGTTTGATTGGTCATAACGTGGTGGTTTATTTGGATAAAGTTATAGTTTTTTCCAAGAAAAGAGAAGAATGTATTAAGGAAAATTTTTTTATCAATGTAAAAAATATGGCATTTCTCTGAATCTGAAGAAATGTGTTTTTGTTGTATTAGAAGGAAAGATTTTGGGTCATATAATTTATAAGAAAGGGATCTCCATAGATGTAGAAAAGATTAATTCTTTAGCATAGATCTCTTTACCCCATAACAAGAAAAGCATGCAATATTTCATGGGGACAATAAACTTTGTGTGAATGTTTGTGCCTAATTTTGCTCAAATAGTCAAACCTTCGCAACAAATGGTCAAGCAATGTGTTCAGTTTAAATGGATTGACTTAGAGAAAAGTCCATTTGACAAAATTAAAACAGCAATATCCCATGCACCTTCTCTCAAAAGTTCTAATTTTAAGAAATACTTCATTCTCTACACTTTTGCTTCAGACAATTCTCTAGCAGCAATGCTTACGCAGAAGGAAGAAGAGGGAGATGAGTAACCCATGTCATTCATGAGCACTGGGTTACAAGGTGCTGAGTTGAATTACCCTGCAGTTGATAAACAAGCATATGCATTTTTTAAAGTGGTAAAACAAGTCAGGATGTACATACTTAAGAACAGAACCAAAGTAGTTGTCCCACACCTAGTAGCCCGCACTCTTTTCATGCAAAAAGAGTTAGGAGAAAGAAGAGAAAAATGGGTCATAGCCTTGCAAGAATATGACTTGGAATTTAGACCATAAACCATCATCAAAGGACAAGGACTTTGCAAAATAATGGCTGAAATCCAGGACAATGGAGATGAAAATTGGGAGAATGATGCTGAATTGCACATGATTGATGTGTGTCCTATATTTATAGCCCCAGAGTCCTGGTACAGAGACCTGGTGCACTATATTCAATAGGGATACTTACCTGAACATTGGAATTCTAAGCAAATAAGAGCATTACGCTTAAAGTTAGAGTCATATCAGATAATTGACAAAGTTTTTTCAGAAAAAAACTATGACGTAGTTTTTCTTAGATGTTTGGAACGAGAAGATGCATCCAAAGTCATTAACGAATTGCATGATCGCCCTACTGGATGTGATTTTTCAGGAGACACTACAGCACACAATATTCTAAGGGATGGGTACTATTGGCCAACTTTGTTTAAAGATGCTCACACTTATGTAAGGAAGTGCGATACATGCCAAAGGAGCGGTAGAAGACAAGGAAATGCAGCAGGGCCCTTACAACCAGTTATTATTTATGAACCATTCGAGCAATGGGGAATTGATGCTATTGGAGATATCAATCCCAATTATTCAATGCAACACAAGTACATCCTCACGGCCACATGTTATTTTACCAGATTAGTAGAAGCAATCCCATTGCAGAAAGTAAACGAATATGTGGTTATGGATTTCTTACAAGACCACATTATGACTAGGTTTGGGGTTCAAATTTCCATGGTTTTTTATAGCGCATCTTATTTTTCACCAATCAAGCTTACTGCATTTGATAATGAGAATGAAACTAAATTACATTATTATGATAACTATTATTTACAAGGTAATGGGTTAGTTGAATCTACTAATAAAAATATCATTAGAATTCTAAAGAAGATTGTCATAAAGAATCAAAGAAGTTGGCATATATATCTTCCTATTGCACTTTGGGCTGATCAAGTTACACTGAAGAACTCCTTAGGTGTGTCACCCTATACCTTAGTTTATAGAAATGAATCTATCCTTCCCCCTAACATTTTATTTCCTTCTTCTCAATTATTCCAAGCATCTAGAGGGTCTAATAGTGAGGTTTTTCAAGCCCAAATTAAAACCCTACTGAAATTAGAAGAGTCTAGAGCTAAGTCTAAAGAAAGGTTTAAGCACTAGTAAGAGATTGTGAAAACATGGTTTGACAAGCACAAGTATGGGAATAAAGAGTTTGAGGTAGGAGATTCGGTTCTGAAATGGGATCATCCACATGATGAAAAGGGAAAGCACACTAAGTTTCAACATCTATGGATAAGCCCATTTCAGATTGCAGAAAAGCTAGGCCCCTTGACCTACAAGTTACAGGATTTGCAGGGCTGGGAAAAGAATCTTCCAGTTAATGGTTTGGTTCTCAAACCTTATTTTACTTGAAGCTTTTGAAGTTTTCTGTACATAAATAAACCTTTTGATTTTTGTTCAATTTTTTCGTAGTTAGTTTGCTTTTCTTTCTTTGAGTCTGATTTATTTCAGTTTGTTTTATTTTTCTTTACTTCATTTTTCAAATAATCTAGCACAACTCTTAGTGTTTGGGGGACATTGGAATTTTTGGAAAACTGCAAATATTTTGACTGAAAGCTGCTTATTAAATGCACATGTATCATGATTAAGTTTCTTTAATTTGATAGACTATTTGAAGGGAGGTTATGAACACATTGAAGTCTTGTTTAACCTGTTGGAGACATTTACCTTCATACTCACTCCTTCGGTCAAATTGGCCTAGTTAAACCACTATCCTAAGTTTAATTGACATCAGTGGAGCATTAATT
>LPNX010921405.1:15772-30034 GCA_001517045.1 Pseudotsuga menziesii
GCATCAAAGCTTATGGTGGGACGAAGATCAATCTCTCAAGAACAAGCTTTTTGACAGATTTCTCCATGGAATTTGAGCAATAGCTCAAAAATCCAGCACTGCACCAGAAGCCAAGGCTTACCACTCAATATCCCAAGTAAAGAACTTGTTGATCAAGCTTGCTTAATTGACTATGCTGGGTGTGATGAAAGCCTAAATGTGCAGGCTGTCTGACCTTACAGTGCCCCTTTTGTTTTGATTTGCAGGTCTTAACAAGTACAACTTCGAATGGACTCATCAATCCCTCTTCTCACCCCATTCACAAGCTATTCGGAATGGAAGTTGAAGATGATTGCATCTCTGAAGAGACGAGGTCTCTATGAGGTGTCTATTGGAATTGGAAGAGAGTCTTATGAGAATGAGAATGACTGGCTAAATGACGGTGACAGAGCTTTTGGAGCAATATGTCTGGCCCTTGATGATAGCTTGTACTACCTTACTTGTTATGCTGAATACCCAAAGAATTTCTGGCCAATATTGGATAGAACCTTTGGAAAGCACAATGAGGATCATAATAGTACTTTGGAGATCACAGCTAGCACCACAATATTTCTTCACTCAAAATACTCAGCCACTACTCTCTCTGATGAAGTTGTTCAATATGAAGATGAAGCATAATCGTCTACACATTCAATTCGAATTGAAGAAAGTCTCCATGAAGTGACTCCTTCTCCTGATGCTCCGGAAGTTCATGAGATATCTGATATCTCATCTTCTCATATTGATGAAACAGAAGAATACATTCAAATATTTGATATTGAATAAAAATGCTGCTACACTTCCATGAAAACATTCACCGGTGATTTTCCTTTGAATTCTGTGCAAAATTTACCAGTAATTGCTTCCGAAAGTGAAGAGAAATTTGATTTTTCTTCCTCTAATGTTGCTGCTGGTGTGCAAATATGTAAAAAATTGGATATTTTGGAAGAAGTATCAGATTATAAGAGTGACACATTCGCTCCCCATGATCTAGATCTTCCAGTAAATTCCTACAGGATTGCATGCACCAAAATTCAGAATTTTGAAGAAGAAGAAAACTGTGCATCCACCGTCTCGGTTGACCATAATTTTGGATCTGATATGAACCTTATTGGATGTGATATGATATTATTTGGATCTGATCTGATATTTCTTGGTTCAAAATTTCAGGTTCATAAACCTTCAGTACTGCTTGTAGCTGTTCTCATCAACGGTGTGAAGAAACAAGTACCGCAAGTCTCCTACAAAACTGCTGTTGGGGATTTGATTTCATTTCATAGTTTTGGATATGTTGTGAACTTATTTAGATCTGATTTACATTCTGATATGATATTATTTTGTTCATATTTTAAAATCCAAGAGCTTTCAGCCATGCTTGTAGCTGCTCTCACCAATTCTGGTGTGAAAAATCAAGTACCGCAGTTCTTCTTCAATTTTGCTACCGAGGATTTGGTGTTAGTTTCCTCTTATGAGGTTACTGATATTTTATTTTTTGATTCATTAGCTATTTCAGAATCTATATCAGATTATGGAGCTCAAGCATTCGCTCTCCAGAGTCCCAGGGATTCTCTACCTTTGGTCACAAGCTCATCTCCTCACAGAACTAGTAAAGAGGAAGACATTCTGCATCCGTATGGACACTTGCTCCTAAGATTTGGGGCTGATTTTATCACTCATGGTTTTCTGTTCAAGGCTGCAACATATCATTTTCTTGAGTGTTCCACACATGGTTCGAATCCTCAAGAACCTTTTCTCTCTCTTCAGATGATTTCAGTTGCTCTACATGGGTCAAGTTTTCACCATGCAGCTGTTTGTATTTCTGATTCAGTTGAGTGCACTGTTCTTCTTCCAAAGTGGAAGATTCCTCTAGACATATTCACCAAGAGCTTTCCAGAAAAGAAGTTCACTTACGTCCGTTCACTGTTGGGGGTGAGTTCATCAGGGTAATCCAGACTACTTTCAGTGTTCAGCTTGAGGGGGGGGGTTTTCCCACTGGGTTTTCCCTCTTTTCCTCACTTAGTTTGTTTTTAGCATTGTTTCAGTTTCTTTATTGTACAGGGTGACCTATGGCCTTTGTTTCCAGGGCCCTAGCATTTTATGCATCTATGTTTTCTAACTCTTCCTGAGTATAGCTTAAGGGGGGGTGTTGGAGACATTTACCTTCATACTCACTCCTTTGGTCAAATTGGCCTAGTTAAACCACTATCCTAAGTTTAATTGACATCATTGGAGCATTTATTACCATCATCTCAGTCACTCCCATGCCTACCTACAGTCAAGGAAGCTAACTTAGCCTTCTCCTACAGTCAAGAAGGCTAACTAGAGCACTCCAGGGGTGATCTGTGTGACATTCATGCACCTAACTGCTAACTGGTGGTTACTTTCAGTTCAACCAATCAGTTACAGTCAGTTAAGGCGCCTCCATTCATTAAATATATTATTTAATAATTATTTTATGATTATTTATTATTATTTTAATGAACTGGAGTGAACAAGGCGCCTTCACCAACTTCTGATGGTTAGTTCAGCTTCAGTTAACCTCATCAGGGTTTATTGCAGTCATGCAGTACTAGCACTTGATGATTGGATTTCTATGACATGTGTTTGATCTCCTTCAGTTGAGATTCAGTCATTTATTGCACTCCAACTTCAGTTAGAGTTTGGTGAGTCAATTAGGGTTTTGGTCAAGTGGTTAACTGAGTGAGATTGCATGGCAAAGAGTCAGTTAAGCTAGACTCACTCACTGAATTCGAATTGTCCCTTAGGTATTCGAATTCTTCATGGAGTTAAGCTATTGCTATGCATGGAAATTGTAATCCTTTATTGTTTATATAATATATAGAGAGGAAACCTATTTGGTATTCCAGTTATTTCCAATTCATGAGTATTTGTTAATAATTCTTTGATGATTTTGATTCCTAGTTCCTAGATCATGTGCAAGAATTAATATAACCCCTATCAAATAAATGAGGTAAGAAGAGTCTAGAATACTATTTTGGGGCTCCATCCACTTCACATTGAAATATGTCCTAGGAAGCTAACAACAATGGACCCACGGAAAGGAAGTAGGATGGATAGGTGTATGGTATTTAAAATGATCCCATGCCACAAATAAAAGCCAAAAGGCTTAAAGAGTTAAAATTCCTAGAAAGAAATTAAAAGACATACTGAATAAAATCAGTAAATGGATAAGATTTCTCAGAGGTTCTTCTCCATCCGTGAACTGAAAACAAACTATCTCTAACACAAAAGGACACTATGGATGGAAGAACCTAAACCAAGTTTCAAATGAAGGGAGCAATCCGGGAAGACTCAAAAGGATAAAATTATGCAAGCATCAAAAAATGCAAAAGGAATGGGAATGAGGAACAAACAAATACGTCTATCCATACTCAGTTACGATCCTCTAGTGTCTAAGCTATAAGAAAACGAATGTAGAAGTAAATGAACCTTATATTTTGGCCTCATAAGAGTTATCAGGACTTCGAAAAACCTGATTTTCCTACACTAGTGGACTATAATCAATGTTAAAGTTCTAAATTTTACATCCTTAGAAAGGCTTGGACATATTAATTAAATCTTGAAAGGATGGGGGAAAGTTGGTTTAACAGAATACTATAAGCAAGTTTTTAATCTTAAAAGTTAGTTTTTCCATAGATTTGTGTTTTCCATCTAGTTTCCAATAGTTGCTGTTGAAACTACTACCCCAAAAAAAATTAGCATTTTTTAGGGCCCCCCTTTTGAAGTTTATTTTTTCTTCTTAGGCATTTTGAATTTTGGAAATCTAGCATTTATGGCTTGTTTTTATCATGGGAAATTTTCAAGTCTTGGTTTTTTCACCAAGTCAGAATCGTTTCTTGAGAGCCACTACAGCAGATGTATCTTCATGATCAACTCACTACAACAAATGGTTTCTCGAGTCTGGAGCCACTACAACGATTGATCTCTTTATTACGCTTTGTTGGTTTTGTTGGAGACGTTGTAGCTAAAATTTTGTTGAGAATTTAACCACAACAGTGGACCGATCCTGCTTTTCAAACTGCTAAAGAGAAGGATGTGTCTAGATCTAAGTCGAGTCATTTTATCCCCACTACATCGAAAGTTTTCAGAGATCGAAGCCGCAATGCTAGGTGATATTGTGATTTGAATATCAAATATCCTACTGATCCTTTTGTCCTGTTTCGTCAGGCAGTGTTGTGGTTTCTTTCCCTCTACGATGGGCATTTTTTTCCTTTCGAGTCCGAGCCTTAGGACCCACTGCATTGGGTGGATGTTTTTCTCTTTGCCGCAACGAAGAAAATGTTCTCTCACGATAGCCCAATCCTCACCAAGCCCACTTTGATGGAGGAGTTTTAGTCTTGGAGCCACTACAGCAGTTGTCGTCCATATTTTCCTTCCGACGATGTTTTGACCGCCGAGACACAAAAGGAATGCAGGCATATTTTTAGATCTTAAGTCGATGGTTGCGGTTGTGTTGGGGTTTGTCAAGCTGTCATTGTCATGGCTGTTCTCACTTTCACTTATCTGTAGTCACCTGATGCGCTGTGTTTTGGTGCCATAAGTGTTTGAACCTTGCGCGTGCAGGTTTTAAATTCCTTACCTACCATATTAATTAATTTTTAACCCATGAATACCTATTTATACGTCATTGGAGGGGGCTTTTACTACTTTTGTCTTTGCAGTGAGCTTTCTAAAGCTATTAAACATGATTTTTTTATCCCATTCAAGACTTTGCATGATTGGTGGAAATTTCCATTTGAAGCTCACGTGGCGCATCACCCCAAGCATCTCTGACTGTGTGTCTAGTCGATCGCCTACCAAGTAGGTTTTTTGTGTGCTTACTATTGATTGGTTATTTAATCTGATTTTTGAGTTGTCAGTTGTTGGTTTTCTGAGAGGGGGTGGGTAGGTTTTTGTTTTGGGTTTAAAAAGGGTCTCCCCTTGCATTTTTAGGTTTTGTCGTTTCCTTTTTAAGTTTTAAGTTCACTCTGGCCACCCTACGTGCTCTTAGAACATCACCAGTCCTTTCAGAGGCATTTTCTCCCACAAACCTATTAGATCATGATGAGTCTCTAGAGTCCCAAGCTTTTCATCGGCATGGAGCTTACCCGGTTCTCATCATTGGGCATTAATAGAGGCCGTGTTTTCCCCATTTCTAGCAAAACCTTTAGGTTTTGGGTATGGTTTAGTATCATCCAGCCGTGGGATTATGAGCCTTGTGGTTTGACCCTAGGGAATCACCAAAATAGGCCTCGAATGCACTATCTATGGGCTATGAGCTGCTTAAAGGTTTTCGTGTCTGTGGGCCGAGGGTATCACAGGCAGTTAAGTTGTTTTTCCATTCTAGAGTTTAGAGATCGTAGCTCACCTGTGTCTAGGGGTTTCATTACCAAAATCGTGGTCTCACTAAACTAAGGGGTGTTTTTCCTATCCCGATGGGAAAAGATAGAGGGGTATGGTAGAATACTAGTGTTGTTTCTTAAAACTATTTTCCTAGCATATCATAACCATTTATATTTTCTCGTTCGAATGCATAAGCATGTTTAATGATGTAAATAATCAAACAATTTTTATGTTACTATCATCATAGCTTATTCCAGACAACATGACGAAGAAAGGGAAACAAAAGGAAAAGATCGTAGATTTTGAATCAGATGTAGAAGGCTCACCCACACCAAGGGTGGATTTAATATATGAAGATACAAAGCCAGTCACCAGAGCAGAACCTAAATTCAAATGGGGTTAAATAATCCATATGCTTGTTAAAAGAGGGTTCCAGAGTTAGGGTTCAAGACCTAGTCCTGTATGACAACATATTAAGGTCTGGGATCACCAAGGTATCTACTAGACCAGAGATGTTTCCTTGCATAAAGGTCATCGGATGGATTCTGTCCAGAGTGGATTCATTAGGGAAGATAATGAACAACGTGGAGGACACGGGATTTTCATCCTTCACACCTATATTTATTGCAAAATCATATAGCCTACTGCCTTCCAAAATTAGCATGACAACTGAATGGTTCAAAAATTTAAAATTTGATTATATAGCTTCAGCCAAGATGGTGGTAGTTGAAGGGATGACTTTTCGGAACAAGCAATCTGGGGAGTATGAAATTGATCATTTACGTAGTCCATATAGACTAGTAGTGCTAATGCTGAATATAATTTTCGACAGGGATGATAGTAAAACTTACAAGTTTGGATGGATCCCACTAATCTATCATGTGTCCCTGAAAGGAACAATTTTCAACTGGGATGGTATAGTAGCCAATATATCCGAGGAAGGTTTACACCAAAGGAAATCTGAATTCTACATGGGATCCTTTTTTATTGATTGCATACTTAGTTTTTACCCATTTGAAAAGCTCAACTGCACATGGAAGGAAGAGAAAACCCCTATTTGTGTAGCTTATCAGATACTATGGGGACATAAGCACCACAATTACTACAAGTTTATCCATGAAGAGTTTTTGATGCCTCTTTATCGACTAATTTTCTTAGAAGAGCGCAAGTGCCTATCAGAGGGATCTTTGGAGTCTATCAAATATTTTTTGGATTACTTCTTCTCTGAAGAATGCACATACCTCAAGATGTAGGGGGGAACTAAATCACCCTCATTGCTACCAAGATATGCTACGGACTACATAGTCCGTAAGGAAGCTATAAGACAACTTTTCTTAGATGGATTTGGAAGTCACTTGTTTGACTTGAAAAAGGTTGTGCTCCCACTGCTACCTTTTTATGTGGGTAGTTACAAGTATTCTAAAGTCAAGAGTGCCCCAGAATTCATTTAAGGAACTAGAAAACTTTCACTTTGGAGAAAAGATATTCCATGGGAATGACTCACAAGGTAAAGTTGCATCCCATCGAGCACTCCTTAAGGTAAATTTCGAATACAGTGACCATGTGGAATAGGAGGAAGAAGTATATAGGAATTTCTCTAAAATGATAGCTTTAAACAAGCAGCTAAAATAGAACTTACCACAATATCCTAAGTGAAAGGCAGTAGTAGCAGTCTCCCAGAATCAAAGGGTCAAGAAGAAGAAGCTGCAATAAAAACAAAAGAAGAGACTGCACGCAAACTAGCGAAGGGGGTAAGAAAGATGCTAACTGAAGAATCCCAGAGAGAGAAATAAGAAGAAGAAGTTGCTAAGAAAAAGAAAGAAGGATATCTTGGATAATATTATAGAGTTAGAAAAAGAAATAGCTTAGGAAACTAAAAATCCATAGCAGGAGATGCAAGATCAAGAAAGAGCCACAAAAGCCTGCAAACAAAGAAAGATCAAGAGGACTAGGATGGTGAAAATCAAGGACAGAGTTCTACTCAGGAAAATCTGGAGAACCTCCCTACCACTTCCAGCAATATACTCACCACAGGGCATCTCGCTATGGTCAAACTGGGATTGGTGCCATTTACCTCGTTTAAATAGCATGAAGTTGCATGCTTGGGGGACGTATATTTTGATCCCAAAAGGAAATCCATTGTGTAGAAAACTAAGAATACTTTAAATATGGGAACTCAACCTGGAATCACCACAGTGACCGAGAAGACGGTCGTAAAAAATGTAGAAGAAGATCCCAAGCAAATGGCCTCCATGGGTGTTGCAACTGCAACTCCAAATGCTCATAATATTAGCAGGCTCACTGAAACCCTTGATCAATATAAGGGTAAAATGGTAGAAATGAAAGAGGTTTTAAGAAAGGAGGAAAGAGTAGGCTAAGAGTCTAAAAGAAAATATGAAGCTACTCTTTCAGACTATGAAAAGCTTCAGTAGGATTACCAAATCCTAGGGGAGGAAAGGGATAATTTGAAACAGTCAAACATGAAACTTGATAGGGAAAAGCAGAATTTAGTGAGAAAGGTAGCGGAAATGGAATTTCTGAAATCAACAACTGATCAGAAAGTAGAGGAGCATAGAGTTCAAATCATAGAGCTTGAAGCAAAGAATAGTTCTTTGGAATTTCTTTTGAAGGAATCCAATGAAAGGAAAATAGACATAACATCTCTAAGAGAGCTTTCTCTCTTACTTAGAAGAAAAATCTATCAAGTATAGGTCAAACTGGTGGAGGAAGTTTTCTGGATCAAGAAAGTTGAAGATCAACCACGGGAGATATCAACAGTGGATACTACATTCAAGGAAAGAACCCAAGAAATTGAAGAGATCCTACAAGGCCAACTGACATGGTTAGAAACAAATACAGAGCACCCAGAAAAAACACCTGTAAAAAGTCCAAAAAAGTTGCAGATAGAATATGATATTGTAAATTTCAGCAATAAAGCTGCTGAGAGGTTGATGGAAGCAGTGGAAAAGACAACAGAAAAATGTGTAGAATTTTTCAAGAGGATGCTTATAACTCACAACAAATGTTTGACTCCTTCAACACAAAGTCTATAGGAATTTCTACCACATGAAGAACACTTAAAACAGTTGAAGGATAAGCTACAAGAAGATGAGTTAAACATCAAGTTGGTTAAAGGTTTAGCTGCAAAGGTGGTAAAGAGTTTAGTGGCCCAAGCAACAGTTAGTAACTGTCTACTAGAATATTTGTTGAGAGTGACCCCTGTAAGAGTAGCAAACATAGAAAGCCAGCAGTCTAAGCATGAGGTCATGGTCAGATTTTTAGAGCCCACAGAGTTCGAGATATATGCCTCAGATTCTTCAGCATGGAACAAATTCATAAATATTTTGACTAGGTCCAATTGAGTTGTTTTGTCCTATTCACACATGAATATATTTGTAATATTTTGTATTTACTTTTTGAACACACTAAAATAAAAAATTTATGTAACCGAAGGTTAAGGAAGCCCAGAGGGCAGGGAGACCAAAGGTCATTTTCAAATGTATAAATATAGGTAGAATTGAATGAGAGAAGGACTTTTCTAGATCTGGTATGTGAAATACTTGTTGTAAGAAGGATTGTTTCTTTTTATAATAAATAGGATAAAGTTTCTGCTAGACAAGGAGTTGTTGGAGTTTCGAATGCATGTTGTGTAGATGGCTGAATATAGAACTATTTGTGTTTTAGCTTACTCTATGAATCTGTGAGATCGTTCTAATTTATGAACTACTTCTATGTTCTGAATGATTTCCTTTCCTTATGATGAATCTTATGCAGCAAATGAGTAATGAATGCTTTAACAAACACTAATCTATCTCTATGTTAGTTTTTCTATTGTGTTTATGTATTTCAAATTTATCAGCTACCTTTAAAATTCTTTGTGCAAAAAATATAGTACATTGCTCATCTAAATAGTAATCTTGCTACGTGGGGATAGGCTAGATAAGATAATTTAGTTTAGCATAGCTGTAATTTTCTTTTTGTGATTCAGGAACAAAGGGGATAAGATGGGAGGTAAGAACCTACGCATCACATTGTGAAATATTTTATTTCTGATCATCTGAACTTATTTTAGGAACTTGCATATCATTTATAAAACATAAAAAATACACATAAACGGTGAACCAGGCCGCAACCAGTAAAATAGATTTAAAGCTTATTTTAACTCTACAGTAGCCGAGTCGCTAACAGGATGGATTGGCCACACCAAACTATAAACAATCTAATTGGGAACGGTTATTTGGGAGAACCCCTATTGTCGGTACCTAGGATTTTTCCAGGCATCAAAACTGGTCCAACATTCTCTGCTCCTTCTTGGTTTTAGGGCTGATTCAACCATCTTTCCTTTTAGTACGTCAGACCAAAAAACTATCCAATTGGAAATTCTGGAGGAGAAAAACCTCATCCCCATCCCCTTTCGCTTTAGTCTACTTTGGATTGAGGAAGGGTTTCTTGACCTTGTTCAGAGAGTCTGGGATATGTCAGTTAAAGGACCCCCCTTCTATATCTACGAAGAAAAATTAAGGAGGTTTAAGGTGGCTCTCAAGGCCTAGGAAAAAAATCTGAAATCCCCAGCCCTTCAAAGAATTGAAGCTCAGTAGAACCTTGATCAGCACCAGAGATGGCAATAATTCCAGCCTATGGACGTTGACATTTTGGAAAAGGAAACCTCTCTCCACCGATCCCTTCATGTTTCCTGTAGAAAAGAGGAGGAATTATAGAGGTAGAAAGTGAGAACCGTCTAGCTCCTAGTAGGTGACATGAACACCAGATTCTTCCACAAGAAAGTACAAGGCAACAAGCACTTCAAGGCAGTGAAAGAAATCCAAAATCAAGGTCAGAGGGTTCAAGAATTTGAAGAGATTAAGCAGATTGCTCATGATCATTTTAAAAACATCTATACTGAAGACGGCCTGCCTGGTTTGCTTCCTCCCTCCCCAATTCTCAACTTGATTCCTCCTTTGGTTATCTCTGCTACTAATGAGACCCTTATTAGCCCTATCTCCAAAAAAGAAATTAAAAAATCCCTTTCCAGTATGCATCCTGATAAAGCACCTGGGTTGGATAGTTTCACGGCCAAGTTCATCAAAAACCGCTGGAAGATTGTTAAGAATGACCTATACAAGCTACTTCTAAAATATTAGACTTACAACAAAATTGGTGGTAGCACCAACTCTTTCTTCATTTCCCTTATCCCCAAAGAGAAAGACACCACCTCGTTTGAGCGGTCCAGGCCTATTTCCCTCTGCAATATTGGCTAGAAAATTATCGCCAAAATCATAGCTAATCGACTCAAAGGAGTGCTCCCTTCCATTATCCTTGAGAATCAAGGAGGTTTCATTAATGGAAGACATATTGAGGACAACATCATTCTTGTACAATAATCTATTCACTCCAGTGTTCAGTGCAAGGAAAAAGGTATGATTGTCAAATTGGATATTTCCAGTGCTTTTGATAGAGTTCGCCATGAGTTTTTTTTGCAAGTCCTTCATAGATTTGACTTTGATCCTCTCTTTATTAATTGGATCCAAGCTTGCATCAACAATTCATCAATCTCCCCTTTGGTCAACGGTCGAGCGGCTGGGTTTTTCAAGCCTCCGGGGCTCTTAGTCAAGGGTGCCCCCTCTTTCCTCTTCTCTATGCCATATAAGATTTTGTGCTAAGCTTTCAGCTGACTCAAAGTCAACCAAAATACAACCTCATTGGGCTCCTCATTTCCCGTGGGGTGAGGGATATTAACCACTCCAATTCATTGATGACACAATTCTCCTTGGAGGAGCAAGTGTTCAATTAGGTAGGAGTTTCAAGTCTGAACTTAACCTTTACTAGGAAGTCTTAGGAAGTAAGATCAATTATGCAAAAAGTCAGATTTACAGGTGGAACTGCAATCCCAAAGATATGTTGGAAATTACTAGAATCCTCAAAATTCAAGGGAAGACTCAATGGTAGGACTTCAAATACTTAGGAGTCCCATCTTCAAGGCTTCACCAAAATCTTCCAATCTGGTTCCTATTGTCATCAAAATGAAGTCCAGAATTGACTCATGGGGATCCCCCTGGCTCAATCCAGCAAGGAAGGTGGTGCTAATCAAAGTATTTCTATCCAGCATTCCCATTTATCAGTGTTCCATCCTCATGTCCCCTAAAGGAATTATTACTCTTATTGAAAAAACACTAAGGAAATTCCTCTGGAATGGGGGGAAACAGACTGGGAAAAATTTATCTTTTGTAAGATGGGGGGGGGGGGTTTCAAAACCTTTGCTCGATGGAGGTATTCAAATAAGAGATATTAGAAGCCAAAATCTCACCCTCAAAGAAAAAATCCTATGGAAAATCGTCACAGGTAAAACAACCTGGTGTAAAAGAGCTCTCTAGAAAAAATACTTTGTTGGGACTCGACTGAGATGCCTCGACATTCCACCTGTGGTAAGAAAAGGTTCTCCTATCTTCTCTATCTATTTAAAATCCATTGGTCTTATCTCCTCCAGGTTACATTGGATCCCTGGGAATGGGAAACAAGTCAAAATTTGGGAAGACTCCATTATGGGGTGTCGCCGATTGGCTAGAGCCCTGGCACGGCCCTGCTAAAAGATTATCTTCATAGTCAAAATATAACCACCCTATGGAACATTTATGACTGGGACATTGACAACAATAATACATGGAAGGGTTGGTAGATTACCTGTCCTCCAAATCTTGTGGATGAAAAAATATCCCTGATCTCCTAGCTACAAGGGAAGTCCCCAATCTCAAAGAGGACCAAGGATTCCAAAGGGTAGGGGAATAAATATGGAACCTATACCGCCTCCACATGATATAAATCCATCTTCAACCAACATGCCCCTGACAATTCTGCTATTTGGAAGAATGTATGGAAAATGAAAAGTCTTCCCAAAGTAGACTTTTTTATTTGGACTTTGGCTCATAACAGGATCCTGATCGGGGACAACTTAAGGAAGAAAGGTTGGGAAGGCCCAACTAGGTGCCTGCTATATCTTAATTCTAAAGAATCTATCGAACATCTGTTTCTCTCGTGCCCCTTTGCTAAGGAAGTTTGGAATATTTCTCTCCCTAGAAAAGCTGGATCAATCCTTCTTCCTGATAATATCCACTATCTTCTGATTGAATGGGCCTTTATTTCTCTATTTTCCAGCTTAAAGAATGGGATGCTAACAGCTTGTTGGATGACGCCCCCAAGGTTCATTTTTGTGGAAGCTCTGGCTGGAAAGGAACTCATGAACTTTTAAGAGGAAGGCCAATCAAGCTAAGTAGGTGGTTTCCAAGGTGTTAGGAATTATGGGGGACTGTCTAAGCTCCCTTTGGTGTGACTCCTATGGCTTTCCTCTCACCCCTTTCGAGGAAGTGTGGCTTCATAGTCTCACACCTGATTTACCTAATGGATCCCTGACGACCTAAAAGAAAGAAAGCTCTTGGGAGATAAGGCTTGAGGACTCTGAATTCAATAGGTGGATGAAATACCTTCATAGAAGCATTATTTTCTTTGATGGTTCCTCTAAAGGGAACCCAAGGGCAGAAGGGGGAGAGGGGTTCTCATTACCCCAGAAGGAAATAAGGAAATTTCCTATTCTTGGGGTCTTGGACTCGAACCAAACAAAGTGGCCGAAGCTCTGGCCCTCTGGAAATGCCTTCAAATTTTCAAAACTCAAGGTATCAATGACATTGTAGTTATTGGAGACTCTAGTCTTATTATCGAGGCTCTCACAATAAGAATCCCTTCCACAGAGCTGAAGATTCGTCAGGTGTTAAGGAAAATTCAAAGCTTCATCTCCTCCTTCCAGGAAATCAATTTTTTCATGTCCTCAAAAAGCACAATACTTGGGCAGACTTGGCCATGAACCTAGCATCCAGCCTAGACAAAGGTGTCCTCTTGTTGAACCCAACTAGGTCCCGTTGTCCTATTCCTTAGCCCCAAATCTATGATTTCCCACATGACCTTCTCCCTTAGTCCCAAGGGGCCTTCTCTAAGGTCTACCATGTGGGCCTCCTATCAACACGTGGAGTGTTCCTCCCTCTCTCATGGAAATCCTTGGAACCATGTGAAGGCACGTGGGCATCTACATTTGGAATGTGTTGGTTCAAAGGATGAAGGGTTTTTGTATGCATGGCTCAGGACACTGTCCAATCCGTCACCCTGATTTGGCATGCTTCTAATCCCATCCTTCTCTGCATTTCAAATATCTCTCATCCTTTCACATCAATTGGAATGATGATGAGCGATGTGCATGGTATTAAACAAGGTGGCGAATGGCTCTATCTTCCTCGTCGTTGGATAATTTGTAATTTTGCAGGAGTTACAGGTGCTGCCAGATTTTTGTTCATTTTCATTCCCATTGACACGTCTTAAGAGTCCATTGCATCCTCCCCTCTGGCTCTGCATGTGGAAGATCATATTCGAGATATTAGAAAGGAGATGAGGAGAATGAACCATCTGCTAAACAAAATGGAAACAGAAGGAGGGCATTGACTGGAGAATGTTGATCAGGATTTGTCCTAGCAAAGGAAGGAATTCGATCTCTTGATCAAGCAAACTAAACAAGTGTTCACAAATTTTCTTGCAGAATTGGAAATCAAGTTGGAAAAACTAGAGCTGAAGGTGGTTAAGCTGGAAGTAGCAAAAGATTCTGGCTCCTCCTCTCGTCATGGTGGAAAGGATCGCTAACGCATGTACTCTCTGGTTTTTTTTTTCCTTTTAATAATCATAGTCATTTTTAGTATCTCTCATAGTTTCATCTTGTAAAATCCGAACAATATGGGTTGATTTTGTACTTATGATTACCGCTCCCATAAGGGAACCTGAATTTGTCGCTTCCATAAGGGCACTCGAACTATGTGGTTTTTCCCACAGTGGTTATACCACTGCTCTTTTAATATAACCATTTCTGTT
>LPNX010921405.1:39157-49365 GCA_001517045.1 Pseudotsuga menziesii
TAAAATGGGGACATTACATTCCTCCCCACCTAATATTGCTTGTCCTCAAGCAATTTCAGATTTGGATGCTGCAAAACATTCTCCTCTTCCCATGTGGCATCTTCACTTGGTAGATTCTTCCATTGCACCAAGTATTCTTTGATTGTCCTGCTCCTCAATCTTCTCTCCCTTGTCTTCAAAACCTTTTTCGAAATAAGTGTGAGTTGTCCTTCATCATCCAAAGGAGGGAGTGTATCTGAAATGAAAATTTTCTGACCAATAGCTTTCTTGAGACAAGAAACATGAAAGACATTATGAATTTTACTCCCTTCTGGAAGTTCCAACTCATATGTTAATTCTCTAATTTTCTGGATCACCTTGTACAACCCATAGTATCTTGGTTTTAAATTTTCTGCTCCATTCTTTTTGAGAGATGCTTGTTTATATGGCTGAAATTTCAAATACACTAAATCATCAACCTGGAAATTCCTTTCCTCTCTATGTTTATCTGCATATTGTTTTTGCTGATTTTGGGCAACCTACAAATTGTCTTTTAAAAGATTTAAAATTTCTTGGCTTTCTTCCACCCAATATTTAGCTTTTGGAGCTCTACTATAACCAAATACCATATCAGAAAATTTAAGTGCATCATAACCATATAATGCTTTGAAAGGAGACAATCTCATTGACATGTGAAAGGTGGTGTTGTAGGAAAACTCACCCAAATGTAGCCATTTGGTCCAAGCTTTATGTTGTTCTCCCACATAGTTTGGGAGGTACCATTCTAACCATTTGTTCACCCTCTCTGTTTTTCCATCAGTTTGGGGATGGTATCTTGTACTTGGAGTCAACTGAGTGCCCACCAATCTGAAAAGTTCTTTCCAAAAATCACTCATGAATCTACCATCTCTATCACTCACAATGCTCTTGGGGAGCCCATGCAATCTGAAGATTTCTTTGAAAAAAAGTTCAGCCACTTGTGCAGAAATAAAAGAGGATGTAACAACAAAGAAATGAACAAACTTAGTAAATCTATACACTACCACATATATGCAATCATTTCCCAAATATTTGGGCAAACCAGTGATGAAATCCATCGATACACTGTCCCATTTTTGCTCTGGAATGGGTAAAGGTTGTATTAACCCAGATGGATATGTGAGTTCTGATTTTTTTTATTGGCATACCTTACATTCATTCACATAATTTTGAACATTTTTCTTCATCCCCTTCCAATAGAACCTTTTCCTTAGTTTCCTATAGGTTTTGAATATCCCCAGATGGCCTGCTAGTGGGGAATCATGTGCTTCCTGCAAAAATATGTACTTAAGATCTGAATCTAGAACCAAATAAATTCTTTCCTTCTAGTATATAAGCCCCTCCAAAATTCTGTAGTTATCATTTTCCATGATTCCATCTAATACATCACAATTAAACTTATCTTTGGCATATTCAATTAGTACCATGTCCTTCCAATTTTTAGCAATGGCCATGAGAGAAAAAGAAGGTTTTCGAGATAATGCATCTGCTAAAATGTTATTCTTTCCTTTCACATATTCAATATCAAATTCATAAGCTTGGATCTTTCTTACCCACTTTTGTTTCCTTTCATTTAGATCCTTTTTGGTAAGGAAGTGTCTTAAACTATTATGGTTTATTTTCACCACAAACTTGTTTCCTACCAAGTATTGTCGGAATTTGGCCAAGGAATGCATGATGGCCAACATTAATTTGTCATATATGGAGTAAATATTTTCATGAGGCTGCAATGTTCTACTCTCAAAGGCTATAGGGTGTTGGCCTTGCTTTAGGACAGCCCCTACTCCTCCACCTCAGGCATCACATTCAACAACAAAAGGCTTAGAAAAATCAGGTAATGCAAGTATGGGACAACTACTCATCAATTATTTCATCTTTTGTAATGCCTTTTCAGCCTCTTCATTCCACTTGAAAGCATCCTTCTTAGTTAAGTCAGTGAGTGGAGAAGTCAGCTTGGAGAATCCTTTCACAAACTTCCTGCAGTATGTACATATTCCAATGAAACCTCTTAATTTTGTGATGTTTTTTGGTGATGACCATTCTAATATGGCCCTGATATTTTCCATGTGCACTTTCACTCCATCTTTCCCAATAATGTGACCAAGATATAATAGTTATTTCATCCCAAAATCACATTTAGACATCTTAGCATACAAATATTGTTCTTGCAAAGTTTGCAACACCACCACTAGGTGTTGCAAGTGCTTTTCCCAAGTTTTACTGTAAATGAGAATATCATAAAAGAAGACTAAAACAAACCTTATAATATGCTTTCAAAAGATTCTATTCATACATGCTTTAAATGTGGCTAGAGCATTAGTCAACCCAAATAGCATAACAAGAAACTCAAAGTGACCATAATGACATCGAAAAGCAGTCTTTTCCATATTCCTCCTTCGTCTGAATTTGGTGATAACTAGATCTAAGGTCAATATTGGAAAAGTACTTAGATCCAAATAGCTCATCTATGAGATCATCAATACTAGGAATAGGATATCTATTCTTTATGGTCTTCTTGTTTAAATCTCTAAAGTCTATACACATCCTCAAAGTTCCATCTTTTTTCTTTACCAATACTATTGAAGAAGCATAAGGACTAGATATTGGTCTAATGAGTCCCAACTCTAAGAGTTCTTGAATGGACTTCTTAATCTCATCTCTAAAATTCATGGGATTTCTATAAGGTGGTATCTGAATGGGTGAAGTACCCTCCTCCAAAACAATGTTATGCTCAACCCCCCTATCAGGTGGTCTACCATGTGGAAGATCTCTAAAAACTTTTTCATATTTGTGTAGAAGTGTCTCTATCTCTTTTGGGTGTTTAAAAACTCTGATTTTTGGCCTGGGAGAGCTGAAATAACATTCAGCAGTCCATTCTACATCACCATTCCTCTATATAGATCTCATATTTTTGCAATTTAATACCTATTTTGGGTAAGTGTGTTTCCCTCTCACAACCCTTAGTGCACCTGTTGAATCTTGAAATTTCATTTCAAGAATTTGATAATTTACTCAATTCTCTCCTATAGAATAAAACCATTGCACTCCAAATACTATTAGTATCATCAACATCAACCACATAAAAATTGTAACACCCCAGTTGTGATCCCATTTGCATTAAATGTATATGATGTATATATTGTAATTAATCATGGTGTGGAGATAAAGGAAAAATCCCCACCATCAATTTAGTGTTTAATGTTTCATCGATTAAAATCGTTGCCGATGGTATATCGTGATATCCGGCACATTATAGTTTTGGCATCATGTAAATATGCACTTTAATTAAAATAAACCCCAACCAGCTATGTCAATGCAACCATGATGAAAAGGGCATGATTTTCCTAAGGATAAGGAGGGGGAATTAATAAACTTTAGGCCAATGGGGAAAAGCCAAGTGTTAGCTGTTACACCCATTTAGTTGTCACCCACCCTTTACTTAATCACCTTTCCCTTGTCTGAATCAGTCAACTACCACATTAAAACCTCTGATGTTAGTTGGGTAGTTATTGCTGGGTAGTGGTGTGTGGCAGGACTGTCAGTCCTTTCCCACACACACACTCCACCAGCAGACTCTTTCACCCTCATGTGGGCATGGAAAACACCACAACTTCATTCTTCCATTCTTTCCCATCCTCACGCAGAGGGTCGTTCTCTTCTCCTCACGCACAAGTTGGGATTGTTTCCTCAGGCAGAGAGCTAGGGGAGTCATTTTCTAGCATTCACGATTTTCCTGTGAATGAGCCATTCACGTTATGGGCTGTGTGTGTGTATTTTTCATACTGATTTTGTGGTTCTGTGTATATGTCCCCCTATCCATGCTGAGAGTTTCATCTCCTTTTCCAATTTCGGGCTGTGTATTTCCTGTTGCTTCAGTGGTGAGATCGGGGTTGTTGGTTTCCCCATGATTTTGGTTTTATTATGGGTTAATTTATGATATTGGTTGCGATGGATTCTTATTGAGTCGTTTTGGCCATGATAGGGACAAGAATGACTCAGGAATAGGATTTCCCAGTCAGAGATGTGAATTACTTGTTTTGTTGTGTGTATGCAGTGGTTGGTCTTTGGACTGTGTTGGAGTGGGAATGAAGGCTTGTTATGCTTGATAAACCTGGTGTGTTTGGGAGCCTCATAGACAGAGCTAGAGGGTTGGCTTTCTTCTCCACAACCCTTGAATAGCATTGGAAGGGAAGTCAGGGCCTGAGGGACTGTGTAGCAGAGAAGGGACTGATTCCTTGTGTTGGGTGTGTGTGGGTGTCCTAGAATCCAGGCTAGTTCTAGTGTAGGTTTCCTTGGCTCTTAAATGATCCCACTAGCTTAGCATTCAATGTTTCCCACCTCCATGATGGCTTGATAAACCCAATTGTGTTGGCTTGGCTGATTTGTATATATTTGGCTATGTGTGAGCCTACTTAGTTCCTTATTCCTTGGGGAATCATGCCCATCTCAGGGGTGGTAGTGTTACTGAAAGATTAAGGAGCACACTGGCCTCTGGTTGGGTGGAACATTGTAGCAACATAGCTGATTGCAGGATGAATTATTCATAAGATAAGTATTCTTGACTATCTCATACCTACAAATTGTATTTTGTTGTTTAATGAAAATGATGAACATGCTAAATGCTTGAATGTATGGTTTTCTTCCACTGCATGATAACAATGTATGCATGTTTTACTTCAAAGCATTTCAGTCGGTTGTTATGTGTGTATGTTCATGGGGCTAGTTGCCTAGATAGGTAATGGTTTGGTAGTGTCCTCTTCGTCGATCGAAGGGTCAGGGACGTTACAAAAACTATCAACAAAAGTATAGTTACCTATGGTGACATGCAGCTTTGGAATCTAGGTGTTGCATTGCATTGTGTTGTGACCTGGGATGACAACTATGAAGCCATCAAATGGTTCACTTGGTATTTTTATTTTCTCCACCATATCTGCATTAATGAAATTATGTGTATCTCCTCCATCTACCAAAATTGAAGCTCTTTGTCCCAATACCACATCGTTGCATTGAATAGTGTGATAGCGAGACACTGTTGAAAGTACTGCCATTCTTGCTTTGTTCGGTGAGGGATGATTTTCTTCTTGTTTTTCTTCTTCAGCTGTTGTCTCATATGTCTCCTCATGATCTGAAATTTTCTCTTGTTCATTCATACCCCCCTCATACTCATCATTATCAGAAAATACTTCTATGCATTGAGATTTTCCTTTAGCATATTTATGCCCTGGTGTCCATGGTTGGAAGCATGTAAAGCACAATATTTTCCTTCGAAGTTCATCCCTATTTTTTCCTTGTTTATTATTCTTTTCATATTTATCTCTTTCCCATCTCTTCTTATCAGGTGCATCTTTTTTCCAAGGTTTTCTTTCAAATTTGGAGTTAGGCTTGGGAGGAAATCTTGTTCTAGGGAGCACATTTTGAAGGTCTCTAGTCAAGTTCATTGCATCATTTAAGTTAGTAGGCTTGTGGGATTTGACCAAACCTTTTAATGGATCTGCCAAAACTTTAGTAAAAATAAATACTAACCTTTCCATAGATACATCATCCACCTTAATTGATAATCTTTGTAATTCCAACATATACTCAATATGAGTCCCTACCTGCTTCAATTGTGCTAGTTCTCTGAAAGACAATTCTGGATATTTTTGCTCAAACCTTTCTAATACCCTGTCAACAAATTCCCCATATGTTTTGACCTTATCATGACCCAAGTTTTTCATGCCATGGAACCACCATTCATCGACATCTCCCTCCAAGTGAAAAATAGCAAAGCATCTTCTTCCACCATTGGATTCAGCTGGAAATACACATCCAATTTCAGCACCCAAGTGTTAGCAGAGCTTCGAGATGAACCATCAAAAGTAGGAAGTGAAACTTTACCTATGGCACAATTCAATTATTTATTTTGAAACAGAGACTTATTTCCCTCCTTCTTTCTGAATTTGTTTTCCATAGTGAAGTATTGTTCAAATGTTATACTCCTCCTACACTCTTCATCTAGTTTAGCCCAATCTTTTGTTATTGTATCAATTTCAAATTGAATGTTAGTATCTTCTTTGGGAGTAAGAAATTTAGGTGCAGTAGGACTTGGTGTGCTCTGTAATTCATGGGTTCTATTATGAGGTCTTGTTTCTGAGAAAATGTTCTCACCCATTGTCTTCTTGTCTACTAATTTTAAACTACCACTATCTCCCGTTATCCCTTTGCTTCCCATTTGACTAGCCATCAATTCAAATCCTTTTGTTATCTCTTGGGAAATGAATACTATATTTTGGTTCATTTCTTCAAACAAAGGTCTTATAATTTGGAGATACTCCATTTTCTCCTTAGTGTGGTCTTCTCCCTTGTGAGCCATAGTTTTAGTCCAGGGTGCCCCTTTTTTCCCAATTCTTCTTCTACAAGTTGAGCACCTTCCAATTCAGATTCTAAGGATGATGGTTTATTAATTTTACTCCTATTTAACACCATCAGGTTCCAATACCATGCTAGGATACCACTTGTAATGTCCCTTTTTTAATTTTTTACTAAAATGCCTAATTTTCCAATTTTTTCCAATTTTTACTCTTGACTAGTTTTAGTGTCTTGGTCTCCAAATTGGCCCAATTTCTCCCAAATTTTTAGAGAAGGTGTATGAATGATATAATAAATTAATTATTATTTTTAGGGATGTATTATGTCCCTCCAATCACTTCTGTAATTTTGTACTAAATTTTGAACAAGATGGATGATTTTATTAGCAATTTTGGGGCTCAAATCCCCCCCGAATAATTGATGGAATGGTCTTTCAAGTGTATAGAAACCCACTTGAATTTAAAAAAAATGGAAGGGGGTGTGTAGAGGACATCGAATGGGATTTATATGGTGAACCAATCTAACTCCCATGGTTATTATCACTTCCTTCAATCAGATATATAAAAACTAGTGTTGAACCCTTGGGGAAATGAGATGCAATTTAATCCATTGGTTATGGAATTAAACCCAATGGACACAAAATCTTAGTTAATGAATATGAATCCTCAAATTATATTCATTGATATTTCATTCATGTATGAATAATCAATATTTTACATAGCTAATCAAATCTACCAATATTATAAGAGTTTGCAACAAAGAAGTGGGAAATGGCATTATTTCTTTGTTACTGATCAATAATACATAAAATATCTTGGCCTTTAGACCTGATAAATTTATGAACAGAGATAGACGAGTATTTACATTAGAATATAAAATTCTGGAGCAATAAGAGCTCCCTCAAGAAGATAAATGGCTCACCAAGTGTGCCTCACTCCAGCGGGATGAAATATGGTGAAAGAATGTGAGATGGGAGGGGGAATGAGCTGAATTATAAAGTGTACAGAAGATGGTGTAGCTGCACATGTATATTATAACTCCATTTAATCTCCTTGAAATTCTTGAGTGGTCTCTCCAATCATTAATTAGGATGGAAATCTTTCACCCTCGAAATTGGCTCAAGCATGAACTAGTCACTCACTAGCTCTCTCTCTTCACAAGAACAAATTTCACTATTGTTCAAAAATATCCTTCTCATGGCTTCTCCCTGTATTTTATAAACAATAATGGTCTCCTCAACTTCCAAATATATCCATAAAACAAATCCAAGTAGAATTGGTGTGGTTGCTCATCCTATGCCATGTGGCCTCTCTCTTCACCTTCCATCTTCTCCCAAATTGTGTAGGAACCCATTGGGATTCTCCAAATCACATGAGAGATCTATTGGATGCTCTATTTAGATATGATTGTCAGATATCTAAGATGTCATCCTTCATATCTGAATTGTGTCATAACTTCCATAGAATCTCCATCATTGGTGTCATAGATGTCATAAGTGTAAGGGGAATCTAGCCAAGTGTCCATGAAACTCCCCATTTGGCTCTTCCTTACTCATGTAAGTTACACTTCATCGAAAATTTGACCTATGAAGTATATGGACAAGTATATTGACCTTATAATCCATCCAAAACATTAGGCTTTCCATAGATTTGAGCTTGGAAGAGGTGAATGCCATTTAACATAGGAATTCTAGCTTGAGTGGGCCCCATAGTCTCCATATGTCTCCATTTTTCCTAGCCATTTCATTATTCACTTGCATTCACTTAATTGACCTTATTAAATATATAGTTTATTCCTTCTAATTTCTAAACATCATTTATGAGCTCCCTTATTAACTTCCCAATGTTTCCACCCAACCTAGGGAACTAGTAGGATTGATGGAATTTTCCCACTATGCAATTATTTTAAAATGGGGACATTACATTGTAGGCCAAGAAACTATGGGAAGAATAGAAGTTCAGATATTTTAAGCATACTTTATTTTATGTGCAAACTATTGAAACTATTTCTTAAGTATAAATCTCTTTTCCTACTTGCTTACAATGATTTTCAAATATTTGTGAATTTGACTAGATTTGGATTTCAATTTACTTCACCAACCTACTTGGATGCATCTCAATTAATTGTAATGCATTGCATGTGGTTCCACAAAAAAAAGCATCTACCAAAACATAGTCTTTAAAAGTGCTTTTAATTATCCTGAAATTGTTGTTAAGGGAATATGCAAATGTTTTACCAAAATATGCATCAATAAATCATTTTTTAAAATGTTTTTAGTTTAGTTGAAATTGCTCTTAAAAGTTGCAAACGTTTTACAAACAGTGTTTTGTCCACATGTAGTTTTGGAATACATATGATATATAATGTTGTACCATTTTTATTCCCATAGGCATTTAGATATTATAATTTGGGACTTTCTTGAACAATGTACAACAAAGATTCATTTCATGGTTGTAGTATATTGTTATGCTTAAATGCATCTTGATTAATATTTATTAGATATTATAATTTGGGACTTTCGTGAACAATGTACAACAAAGATTCATTTCATGGTTGTAGTATATTGTTATGCTTAAATGCATCTTGATTAATATTTAAATAAGCTACAGTTAAAGGGTGGTTAAAGAAAAGGGTAACAATTGTTTTTTTTTTCATATCAGTTTTTATTTTTATTTTTTATTAAATAGTATTTGTTTCGTGCTTATATTAACTATAAAATTATATACTTTAGACTTTGTTTAAGGGCTAGCTATCTTCACAAAACTAAGCCTTCTTGGCTATCATCTGCCACTTTACTTGTGGTTGTGCTAGTTGTACTTATCATAATGTTCATAGAATTGTTTTAAGAGATGCAAAAGTTTTACCAAAATATGTATTTTTAAATAGTCTTTGAAAATGTTTNTTCACAAAACTAATCCTTGTTGGCTATCATCTGCCACTTTACTTTTGGTTGTGCTAGTTGTACTTATCATAATGTTCATAGAATTGTTTTAAGAGATGCAAAAGTTTTACCAAAATATGTATTTTTAAATAGTCTTTGAAAATGTTTAGTTGTGTTGAAATTGTTCTTAAACAAAAAGTTTTACCAAAAGTAGTTTTTTTCGATATGGTTTTGGAGTACATATGAGATATAATGTTGTACCATTTTTTACTTACCATTTTTACCTTTTGTACCATTTTTGTACTTACCATATTGTTCCATGTTGTAAAAAGTTGCAAAAGTTTTGGAAATGATCTGCTATCCCTAATAATAAGATTTTGCAGTGTCCTTATTTCTCATTATTAAAGTTAGTTGCAACATCTATTTTTCTCCTATTTCATATTCAATTGTAATTTGATAATATTCTTGAGTCACCATTGCTTTATTTCTATCACTTTAGGGTTTAGAGAGAAATCTTAGTCCTTTTTATGTTNATGATCTGCGATCCCTAATAATAAGATTTTGCAGTGTCCTTATTTCTCATTATTAAAGTTAGTTGCAACATTTATTTTTCTCCTATTTCATATTCAATTGTAATTTGATAATATTCTTGAGTCACCATTGCTTTATTTCTATCACTTTAGGGTTTAGAGAGAAATCTTAGTCCTTTTTATGTTTTCCTTGTCCTCTAGAATTTATTTCAATTACTTGCCTACTTCAAGATCTTGTCTTAGTTTTTTTTGAAGAGATTCATCTTCCTCTAAGTGCAATTCCAGTAAACCAGCTTGTATTTACTAATCAAGAAGTTTTATTAAAGGAACGGAAATTAAGAAAATCTAATTGATCATGGAGTTAAAATTGCAGCCCATTATATAATCTTGTAGTAGCCCTTTCTTCATCCTCTTGCATGTTTGTTGTTTTT
>LPNX010921406.1:580-50995 GCA_001517045.1 Pseudotsuga menziesii
ATACGAATGTATGGAAAACTTGAAAAACTTTTACCATGCGAAAATTTTTTATTTTTTATTTTTTTTGAAATAAATAAAAAATTTAAACAATGTTGTAAACAAGGGACAGAAATGGCTGTAGGTCTGCAAGTGGTACAGGTGGCTATGCAAGTGTAGGAAAAATGGAGGCAAAGTGGCTGGGTTTCGGCGCGGCGGCAAAAAACAGTTCGCGGACCGCGGGTATGGGGCAGACTCGCGCGGTCGAGCCGCGGGTTTGAAGGCAACAGTCGCGCGCAGATCGCGGGTCTAGAGGAAACAGGCATGGTCTAGGTTGCGGGATTCGGGCTGACAGCGGCGGTCGGAGCGCGCCTGTGTTATGAACAGGCGCGGTCGGATCGCGACTGTGGGATGAAAAAACTCGGTCAGGGCGCAACTGGAAAAGTTCAAAAAACGCGTCCAGGACGCAGGAAAATGGCTGACAGCGACGGGATGGTCGCAGGTTAGGGCCTGAAATGTGCGGTCGGGCCGCGACTGCGGAAGGAAAAAGCGCGGTTTCCGGCGGCCGAAAACGACAGCCGAAAGTACAGTATGGAAAAAATAACTTAAAAAAGACAGCGGAGTCGCCAAAACTGTAGCTAGGGTTTTCACCCTAGCTTGTGCTGATGAGCACCTACTAAGGAATCTGGAATCCTTAGTAGCAGTTCAATGATGTAAACAAAGATAAACTGAAACAAAGACTAAGCTAAAGCAGTAAAAAGTAAATAATATGAAGCAAAAACAGTAAAGAAATGTATAATGGTGATTTTTATTGATATTACCTCCGATGAGGAGGTTGGTGGAGTCCGTTGCGCTGGTCTGATGTCGGTGGCTTCGAGCTCCAAGCTGCTTCTTTTCCTTCTCCGGTGGTGGAAACGGGCCAAAAAGAGTTCTCAATGGTGAAAGTAGCTTGATGGTAAGCTAGGGTTTCGAGAATAATTTCGGCAGAGGCAGGATGCTTATGATAATGGATTGTGAAATGAGGGGTCTCCACCACTTATTTATAGTTTTTTAGTGGTGGAATGCTGGCCCATGGTTTTGGAAACCATATGGTTTAGGGCAGCTTGTTTAGGGTTTTTTCCTCCTTTTCCTCATTATTTTATATTTTTTCTTCCCTTTTGGGGATTTTTGCTATTTTTAGAGGAATTTTGGACATTTTTGGAGGAAAAATGGGTTTTTTGGCCTTTTGGAGGCATTTTAGGCCTTTTGGAGGCTTTTTAGATGGTTTTATGGCCTTTTAGAGGCATTTTAGGCCTTTTGGAGGCTTTTTAGTGGGATTTTCAGGGAATATGGTAGGCAAATGGACAAATGAGCCATGTAGTGGGGTAGATGAGGTAGTTAACCATTTTTGGGTGTTAACAGCACCCTTATCTATCTGGTTCCTTTCGGTGTGCAAACCCTTCATTATCGTCGATCTACACTGCTAGTTCATCTAACGACTAATCTTGCTTGTCGGTTACTCCTACGCTTCCTATGTCAAGTTTGTGTTCCAATGGATAACCCAATTTTTCAATCTATATTGGGATAAGCTTCCTCAGTGACCTCAAAACTATCAAACACAAAGATATTTTTCCTATACCCCCCTTCTGCAAGGAAACTACTGTAGGCGCCTATCCAAAATTTAACACAAGTTCTAATAGAGGGGATTGGGAAAAAGTGCAGAGGTGTTATCAGGCATTAATATAGCATAAAATATGATTTGTGATATTTTCTAATAGATCTATAGTTGTCTAGAGAGTTTAAGAGAAAACTGGGATTTTTAAGCAATTTTGGCATAGTGAGACCCTGCACAATGTAGGATGCCAAATCACTATAAGAACTCAAATAAATTATGATATGGGGTTATGTATAGGTATTTAGGTCTGTAAGGGATCAATAGAAACTTACATAATTGGATTTTAGCAGATAGAACTCATTTTATAGCAGAAATGGTAAAACTAATCAATTAAACCTAGTATTCTAGCTAGGGTGTAAAATTAAGTATAGAAATCGTAACCGATTAACTTCAATTCATAAAATTAAATATGATATACATTAATACAGCTTCAATGGATATATATAATCATTTATAATCCTTCCCATAACATTTTCTTTCTCATTATTGCACTAGATTGATCAATTCCCCCCATTACAATGACAAATTAAGCTTTTCATAAGAAAATGAGAAGTTAAACTTCAAGGACAGAATTATTTTTATATGAACAATATAAATGACATATTTTATCATTTTTTATACATCATATAGAATTAGATTGACTGTGCCTCTTGGCGAATGGAGGCACTTGGTATGTTACCAATTATTTAACCTAGTGTTAAATTATGCAGCCTATGGCCAAGGCACCTGGTTTGTTACCAGGAAGGAACTATAATCCCTAGACCGGTTCTAGTCATGTCTGACACTCTCACCCTTGATCAATTGGCTTTTTTATCTTCTCCAAGGCTTAGCTACCATTGGTTAAGACACCTTAGTACCCGATCTTGGTGTCTCACAGAGTGTGAGATAAAAGAATTAGTAATTATCTCTGTTTATGCTAATGTACTTGGTGTGGTGATGAAATACCACATTGACCACATGTGATGACCACAAGGAAACTTGAATAAGGCCAAAAGGTAAAAGTAAAAAATACAGAAGTACTTTTGGACCATAGGTAGGATACAGGTAAAAGTAAAAAATACTTAAGGACTTTTGTACCACAGGTAGGCTATAGGTAAAAGTAAAAAATATATAAGGGATTTTGGACCAAAGGTATGCTACAGGTAAAAGTAAGAAATACATAAGGAATTTTGTACCACAGGAAGGCTACAAGTAAAAGTAAAAAATATATAAGTACTTTTTGGACCATAGGAAGGCTAAAGGAAAAAGTCAAAATTAGAAAAGAATAAAATAGTAATATTTTGTTCTTTCTAATTTTGGCCTACTTACAAGTGACTCAAAGGATATAAAATAATATCGATCCACTTCATTATCACACATACTTGGATATCACAGGTACATCTACTCCATAGAAGAATATTTTGTTACTGAAGGAAGAGAAGAAAGTTTTGTGTATTCCCTAGCATGGATGAGTCTAGCTAGGGAATCCACATTTATATTTGGATCAAAACCCTAAGCTAGGGTTTCATCAACAAAAAGGCATCAACATGTTCACCTTCTTCATGATTTAGGGTTTTACTGTAGCTCTCATCTTCCTCCTTCATGAGAAGCTACAATATCAGGTAGTCTTCTATAGTTTTTTGGGAAGCCCTATTCTTCTATCAGTTTCTCTTATTCTCCTCTCAGGAAACATATTCTAAGGATTATCCCTCTCCACCAACACCATGAGAAGCCATTGGGAAATCCCTTAAGGTTTTCCAGTTTGCACCAATCCTCCAGGAAACCAATAGTAAGGGCTGTCGAGGCTGCTAACCCACCCTCGGATAACCTATAGGCATAGCCATAGGGTCCGAGGTAGCAACTAGAAGACCCGTAAGGGTTGTTGGGTCTGATAAAATCCTAGGCTACCCAACATTGATCCCATAAGGGCTGCTCTGTACACAGCATACCATTCAGGAAGCTCCCAGGCCTTCGAGCATACAACAGAGGCCATGGACATGCTTCTGGGAAGACAATAGAGGCCATGGGTAGGGTCTCGAGCACACTCCAATAGCTTGGGCAGGAGCAATAGAGATACAAGCTGGAGTGGAGGAACCCAACAGGTTTCAAGAAACACTAAATCTTCCCAACAGACATTTGGGAAAGAAAAAAGATGATCTGGGTAGAGGGTGGGCTAGTCTGGGTAAGACAAAGAGATTTTTGGGTGGAGACACAAAAAATTGGGTAGCCTGCAATTTTTTAGTAGGGGAGAGAATTAGGGAAACAAGTGCTAATTTGCAAAAATCCCTAATTGGGCATATTTCTATGAAAAAAAATTTCACGTAATTGTGGATCTGCAGTACAAATTTAGTTAGAGTTTGTGGATTTTTTGAAAATCTCAGTCATATCATTTACAAGATGAACTACAAATACTTTTGGGGTTTTGTCCTTTAAAGGTTTCCCCAGTGAAAAATATTGTGTCCAATGCATTGATGTGATTTTTTTTACTGCACTTGTCATTTTTTTTATGTTAGTCTGCAAATTTTAAAAAGTATTATGCTAATGCCAAAAATTCAACAATAGTCACATTTCCAGTTATCTTGTATTAAGCATCATTCTAAGGTTCAAGGGACACACAACTAGCATGAAAGCTCTATAATATTAGAATTTAGAAGAACTATGGCACACATCACCAATGTGAACGCTCTTAAACACACCTTATAAGGTTTCCCAATGGGTGAGACCATAAGTCCAAAAGCAATGGTCAAATCACATTGTGATGGTAGAATGTGTTTTGTTTAGAATTCTACTCCATATCATTTGATGCAAAATTTGTACTAGGCACATATCCTACTCCCTTCATCTGTCTATACAAAATTTCCAACAATGAATATATTTTTTTCTACTTGAAAGTGTTACCTATACCCAACAACAAATGTATACACACTATTCTTGACCTCAATATAAATGACATATTTTATCAGTTTTTATACATCATATTAGAATTAGCGACTGATTACCTCACCTGTTGGGCTGAAGCACAACCAGTCAAGACCTGTAGCGCTGCTACAGCTGCGAAGTTCATCTTCGATAACATCTTGTCCAAATTTGGGTGCCCTAGAGTTCTTATGAGTGATCAAGGATCACATTTCCTAAATAAGACTATCAAAGTACTGACTGAAGAATTTTAGGTTTATCATCAGAAGAGTATTGCCTATCATCCACAAGCAAATGGAACTGTCGAAGCTTTTAACAAAATCCTGGAACATGCTCTGACGAAGGTTTGCAATGTTAACAGAAATGACTAGGATCTTAGAATTCCAGCAGTACTATGGGCCTATAGAACTACCTGTAAGAAGTTGACAGGCCATACACCTTTTAGGTTGGTTTATGGATAGGAAGCAGTCATGCCCATGGAGTACATTGTTCCTAGCCTCAGAATATCTGCTTTTACAGCGATGGATGACCCAGCTATGGTGACAGCAAGGCTGACAAAGATATTAGAACTGGAAGAGGATCGATTTATTGCAGGATTCCAGCAGCAAGTGCAGAAAGCTCGAGAAAAATCTTGGCATGACAGACACATCAAGAAGAAGTAGTTTCAGCAGGGTGATCTTGTGCTTTTATATGACAGCAAATTCATGAAATTCCAAGGTAAATTCAAGACACATTGGAAAGGACCATATATAGTACAGAAAGTTACTGATGGTGGCGTAGTCCAGTTAGCTAAATTGGATGGAGAACTTTTTCCTTCCATGATAAATGGCAGTCGGCTAAAGAAGTACAGGGACGGGTTGGGACCTCCTAATCAGACATAACACCTAGAAGGAAAGTCCAAGTACCAAGAACAGTTGAAATTGGGTACTAGACTATAAACGAAGCTGTCCCTAGAGTCATAGAGTGTAGAAGACTGTTGAGTTGGAAAGATGAAGTGTCGATACCGCGTAGGTCACAAAGGGTTGAAGGTTACTGTTGGGTTGCAGGTTAATATGATGTCGAAGTTGAAGTTATTTGGTATGTCGAAGATCCAAGGTATGTCGCAGCCTAAAATGTGACGGATGGTACAAACTGGATTCGGTGGCGCTGGCACAAGAACTGCTCTCATTACCTGTCATAATGATAATTTGGGAAAATTTGGCGCTTTGTGGACAAGATTTCCGGCACTCCATCAGATTTGGCGTCATTAATGCACCATGATGACAGATTCTACCTCGGGATTCTATAAGAAGCCACCCTGGCCTGCGATTCCTGCATTAACCACTTCTTTGAGATGTTCAGTTCGGACCATGTTGAATGATTGTGAAGTTCAGGAGTTAGTACAAGAGCTTAGAGAGCAAGGTCTGCAGAACCTTCTGAGCAATCCACCTTTACAGTCATGTCCGACCAGGGTACATAGAAAGGCAGAAGTTTGCTCTAAACCGAGTGAAGAAAAACAGAAGTTCACTCTAACGTGGAGCGACAAAGGGCACGAGGCCTCGCAAAAAGACTCTGGGAAATCCCGCCATGAATCCTTCTGGTGTAACTAAACTGTGGCAGCTGTGTGTCTTATGCAGCTTGACACGCAATTCTAGGGACCCTAAGTTGTGGATGGTTAAGTGTTCAGCAACCAGATCGAAGGATGGGGTTGCAGATGGATCCAAAAGGCCTTACTCAGCATAAATATTACGAAGGAAAGAAGCAAGCAGCCAACAACAGCATGTAGAGCTTCAGCAAGAAGTGCACTATGTTTCCGTCAACAAGATTCTACCACCAGAGAAGCAAAAGAGTGCCCCGGGACGGGACACTGGTGAGTCTTAGGGGCCTGTTGGGACGCACACCCTAACGGTCCTTAAGGTGGGTAACTCCACGGGTTTGTACGAGTTGTTAGTGGAGTTACGTGTCAAAATAGTCTTAGGGGTGTCGGGCTTGAGTCGAAGTCTCCTGTTGTAATAAACCCATGTTTTAAGTCCAGGGTTTGGGGTACCCATGGTTTTGTAAAAGTGTGTGATATAAATAAGCACTTGTGTAAAGAAGTGAGGTTAGGTTTTATGGTGTAAGAAGAATCAAGGAAAAGCTAAGGCTATTTTGTAAGAGAAGGTTAAGTCCCACCTGTGTGCGTGGACGACCTCTGCAGCTATGTGCGCAGAGGGTTTTGTAAGAGATTAAGAGATCTGCAGCTGTGTGCGCAGAGGCCTACAACTGTGTGCATGGCTTTAAGGACTTGAAGGGATCTGCAGCTGAGTGTGCAGATCAGAACTGTGATTTTGTAGAAAGTTGAATAAAACGCAGTTCTGTGGATGTAGCCCCTACACTGGGGGTGAACCACATTATATCTAGTGTTGTGGTTCTATGTGTTATTTATGTTATGTTCTTTTATGCATTGATAAATATAGATATATCTGATAAGTAATATCACTGCTTAATTAAATAGCTTCGCTGTGAATTCCCAGTAAAGGGTTAAGCAAGTCACTGTTTGTTTATCTATCAGCGAAGTTGTATATGTGAATGTCAAAGCTCTGTGTTAATTGATTAAAGTTATTAAAGACTAAAGGTACAGTAATATCCCTCTTCTGCTTGCAGAAACCTGATTCTGCGGCACCCCATAGCTGTTTCGGGTGAGACTGCAACCTATTCGCAGGTTGTTGCCGAAAGGGCCAACACTGTGGGTCTTTTGTTGGTGTGAAGTAAAAGGTATAAACCTGGGTCTGCCCTATTGCCCAACATAAATATGTGTGATTTACTCACCCAAAATAAATTTCCATATGTTCTTGGTGCACATCAGCATTGAATCTAACAATTATTTTGATTCAATGACATGGGTGTGAGTCCCATGTCCCAGGACAATTTTGAGCATCCTCCAACAGCCATAGATGCCCATTTTGCTCACAGAAGATGTATGATTTGTTTGCTGAAAATTTCATGGTGTAAGAAAAAGGTAAAACCTTCAAGGTGCATGAATCCAACAAGTACCTACCCATTCCTTCCATAGATGAAAAAATCCTCCAGCTGACACATCAGTATGGGAATTTTATTGCTTTCCCATGTGCACAATCCCAAGTGCTCAACTCTCTTCCAGTGGTCATGCAATCACCACCATGAATGAAGTAATCAAATATAAGACATTGATGCATTTTATTTGGATGAGAAGGGGGTGGTTGCCTCAACAAATCCCCATCAATGAGTGTGGGAGCCTCATGCTACTTACTTGGCATCAAAACAAAGAAACCCTTCACCTAGTTATCATCCTCATGTGTGTTAGTTGCCATAGGTGTGTGGAATAAATTATGGTGAAACAACTCTCTGAAAAATGTGTCCACCAAATGTGTGGATGCATCAATCCCATCATGTGATGGTCCAACAAAAGGTATTTATTCTAACTCTTCACTGAAAAGAGAACTCCTTCCATGAGAGAAATCAGCCTTTATTGGGCAATGCCCATGTGCTGGAACTCATCATCTGCATCCCAAAATTCCTGAAGCAAAAAAAAATTATAATGCACCTCATGTGCATGTTTATGGAAGTTATCCAATGGCCTCAAATTAAATCTTTGTGTCTTCCCACATGTCAAGACAATTCCATCCACAACAAGGAATTTATTGCAGTATTTAAACTCTTTACCTCCCACCATTTCAATTCCCTAGGTGTCTCTATCCATCCAATCAATGGTTGAATAAGGACCTTTTTTATTTTTTGATCCATATAGAATGTGATCAAAAACCTCCTCTAGATCATATTCTACCAACAATAAGGAGTTTTCAAAATGTGTCTCTTTCCAATCATATGGTCAGACAACCCTTCACTGGTGCGAGCAATTCTAGTACATATTTCATCCTATAATTTTGTGATATTTTTATTTTCCCAATATATGAATAGATGATAATATTTTCTTGTTGATTCACTTGGAATATCGTCAGCCATATTTCCCTTATATAAGAACTCCTCTATACCATTATGTATACCAACATGTGCTTGGCCAAAATTCTCTTCATCTGATGGTTGTTCACAAACACCTACAAATATGCTCCTTCCTAATGGTTGTCCTGCACATGAGGTTCCTCCATTAAACCCAAAAAATTTCCTTCCATGCAACATGAAAGGGGTGACACCTTCAACTCCTTTTGAAGTTGATAGATATTCAACCTTGACTCTTGAAGGAATCTTTGTGTGCTCTTCAATAACTCACTAGTGATCTCCAACTTATTAGCGATCATTTCTTATACTTCTTCTTCCTTCTTGAATGCACAATGGTACATTTCAGCTACCATGAGGAGATGATATCTGTTATATAGTAAGTCCATATATCTCTCCTTTATCTTGTCCATTCCTTATTTCAGTGATTATCACTCCTCCATAAAGGATTCTCCTTCCATCTCTCGACCATAAGCTTTCCAACATCATCTTGCCACTGAAACATTAATGTCAACAAAGTTTTTCATAGCTGCCATAAGCTTCTTTCTGTCCTCCTTTAGTGATCCACTCAAATTATTTGGCTCACAAAGAATATAATCAACCAAGTTTTATTCTTCCAATATATGACATACAGGACCATTTTTCTTGTGGCATGGATCCACAACACAAAACTCATTCTCGTTATACAAGTCGGCGTTTGAATTTTCCGTAAAACCACTTCCATGATGTGCAGTGGATGGTATCTATGAAGGTTTGAATGACATGTGAAATGGACATAAATTAGACAGCATATAATTCCTATCATTTCAGCTTCATGATGTTGCAAAGCAATCCAAAATTCTGAACTTTTCTGATCTCTCTACATCAGATTTTTCTCTTTCAATTTTCCTAGTTCATTCCCAGCTTGTGGGGGCTTGTCTTCCACTTTAGTCAGAAGTTTATATAATGAATTCAGATATGGTTTTTGTTCTTATTTATTATATGATCCAAAACATCCCTTATGCTCATTGGTAGTATCACCATCCTCTGCATTGATTTTGGGTTCACTAACATGTAAACTAGGAGCTTATTCATCTCCCTCACAATTGTCCTTCATCTTGCATTCCTCGGATGCAAGTGAAGTATTTCCATATTCCCATGGATCTGATGGTTGAAAGTGTACATGGATGCTGAAAAAATCAGAACTTTTATCATTCATGTTATTCACCTTATCCTCTTTCTGTACAGATACTTTGGTGGCCTGCTCCTCCACCAAATTTTTTGCTTCAGACCTGAGCGGTGTGGCCTTGTTTTCTTCTTCATTTTGTGGCTCAGGAGGTGACTATAAATCTGATTTGTGTACCTATTTTTGATCTAATCTAAAATATTTCTCACCACCCATACATGATCCAAAACCTTGAGCAGATCCGAACATTACCCACCGAGAAACTTGAAGTGCATTCCTCTTCAACTTCTCTTATGCAACCACCTTCTGGTGATTTTCACTTCACCTCCTGGATCTCTGTATCCACTTCATTTCTCTTCTTATTCAAGGAAATTGAATATTCTTAATTTTTATGGTCACTGCAAGCTCTATTTAGAAAAAATCCAAACATTATTTTACTTCTTTCTTTTTTCCTCCTCTTTTGGCTCCAGGAGGAAACCTTCCAGTGTCCACTTTCTTGCACACTTCATCAACCATGTGTGCAATATTTCTCATGTTTCTCCATAGTATGGATCTCTAAATATATTTTTTATCTACAGAGTACAAAAATATTGAAAATATAAGGCCTCCCTTATATCTTCTTTCAAGGCACATTATTCCATGAAATACTAAGAAGATTTCTCAGAGCTCTTCCCATTGAACACTTGACCACCGATAGTAATAGATTCCTGCCAAATGGATTCATAATCATATGGAAGTAATAAATCATAAACATCATCCCTACATAATATATATGATTTACTACATGGGTTCTCTTCATCATACTGCTCAATGTCTTCTTCAATTATTGGTAGCAACCTCATAGCTGCAACTTGATTTAGTGATTTGAAAAATTTAATTCACTAAGATATTACCTTCCACAGGGGTGGATGAAATTGCTCTGATACAACTTTAATTTTCCCAAGTATTATATGTAGACTTGAACAATAACTGATTTTGCAAATTAAATTACAACCACTCAGTGAATCTTCAGACTAGGTAATTTAAGGTGTTTTGCTGGGAAAATTTGCATACAAGGGAGTAGGAAGTATAAAGAAACCAAGAGTAATTTAATAATAGTTAATTCCTTTTCTAAAAAAAATTTATATTGGGTACCATTCAGGTTTCATAGTCCTCTATGCGAAAACCTACTCCCGCCCTTCTGGGTCACCCAACCGTGAAACTAGGGAAATTCCTTCCATCCCTTCGACTAGGGGCTTGGTAAAAAGTGAAGAGGTGTTATAATGCCTTAATATAGAATAAAATATTATTTGGGATATTTTATAACAGATCGGGAGTTGTCTGGAGAGTTCAAGAAAAAATTGGGATTTTTAAGCAATGTTGGCCTAGTAAGACCCTACACAATGGAGGATACAAAATCACTGTACAAACTCAACTAAATTATTATATGGGGATATGTATAGGCAGGTGGGTCTATCTGTGATCCATATAATCCTAAATATCTGGATTTGAGTGGGCATAACTCATTTTATAGCAGAAATGGTAAAACTAGTATTCTAGCTAGGGTGCAAAATTAAGCATAGAATTTGTAACATATTGACTTAAATGCAGAAAATAACATATGATATAAATTAATAAATATTCAAGGGGGACATATATAATCATTTATAATCCTTCCCATAGCCTTTTCTTTCTCATTATTTCACTATATTGATCAATTCCCCCCTTTACAATGACAAATTAAGATTTTCATGAGAAAATGAGAAGGTAAACTTCAGGGACAGAATTATTTCAATATGATAAATATAAATGACAGAGCTTATAATATTTTATACATAATAGATCATTGTATTTATTGGAAATTACATCATAGGACACCAAAATGGTGGGCAAGAGGCCCAAAATATGACAAGAGAAAGCCTGAGAGCGTAGGTGAAGCTTGGGATTCACTAGAGCTCGACTTGGCTGAGATGGAGGATGAAAAATATGCCTGATATAATATTCAATGTCTAAAAATAAAGCACTCCATACCTGCAAAGAGAAGAAATGGGAATGAAGGAGTGGGAAGGGTAGGTTTAGGTTTCATCTCCCAAGTGTCTGAGCCACATCACTCAAAAAGGCATGTTCATATAAGTACAAATCAATTAACACATCAAACAAAATAGTAAATGGAGCTCAAATTCTCCTTTAATAGATATCTGTGTGACCTACTTAGCAAGTAGAGGAAATAGGTGACCAACTCATGTTCCCTCTATGAGAAAATTGGAATGTAGGGGCCATGTGGAGATGTTTCCTTGTCCAAGTAATCCATTTGAATTAGAAATTCACCCTCCTTATTCAAATATTTTCTACTTTTATCCCTTACAACTTTTATGCTTTTCCCTTCTTTTGAGACCAAGTCTCCAAAAGGAAACAATGCCCTCCTTTGTCAAAAGTTTCCTGCTTTTCCTATGACATCTTTTCTGAGTATTTGAAAGGAAATTGTGCCCTCCTTTGTCAATTGTTTCCTCTTTTGTATTGTATTTCTTTTGTCATAGCTTTTGGGCACTTTCCCTTTTCTCTCTAACTGCTTTTGTCATCGAGTTTCCACTTCTTTCACCTTAGCAAGTTGACTTGCCCAATGCACCTCCTGACATGGCAAGATCATTTCCACATAATTAAATTGCATAATAAATAATAATGATAAATAAATAAATTAAATGCATGCCTCAATAATGTTTACTTAGCAACATTCTCCTAGGCTAATTAATTAATTCCTCAAAATTAATATTTGGAAAAAATTCCCTAGGCGAGATAATTAATGCATCTTTGACCCCCCAACATGTTGGGAATGGTCAACACTTTTATGTCCAAAAATATGGGGACATGATAAACCAAAATCTAACAAACCCCACTAATGAATGTCTATTCTTGTCTAATTCAAGTTCATCTCGAGAGTCTACCAATTCATAGCTAACCGTAGAGATTGACCATAGGGAGGATAACCCGCATACATCATGGGTTCCTTTTTTTATAGCCTCATTATAGACTCAATATAGACTCCATAGAGACTTAATATAGAATCAATACAAACTCAATACAGACTGAATACAGACTAGTTTTTTGTCTCTTTATCAACCAACTTCATATATCTAGCCAACAGGTTGTATTTCCTATTATGGTAACACCTAACGGGAGGCACTAGAATCCTGACTTATAGATATTGATTCACACTTGCGGTTTTCACTGGCTCTAGCTGAACTCATACCCATGATCGTTGAGGCCTGTCACTTTCCGAGCATTATGCCTTACTGCGATTTTCCAGCTGTTATGCTACTTGCACACCTTTCGATGCTGATATTTTGTCATACCTTCCTTTGTCGCACTCCTTCCTTCTATCGTGACTTACTCTTTTGGTGCAAATTCCTCTTCTGACACCTCTTCCTCTTCTTCTTCCTTCCTTTCATTGCCTCTGTTGCAGCGTCCTTTTTCTTCTTGATTTTATGTCGCTACTTTTCTTGTAGCTCCTTCTTCTTTTCCTTTAGTTATTCTCCATACTTAGGCATAATTCAGAATGAATTATGCCTTCCTATTCCTACTCCCAACATGCCCCAACACTTACCTATGGCTCATCCCAAGCCACTGAAAGCTATTCCTCCATGGTTTTATTTATGCCAATTTTTCTCTAAAAATATTCAATGATTTTCACCACTCTCTTTGCTTCTATGCACACTTCTTCTTTATTCCTCAATCGTTCCACCAGGTCAGAACTGACATGTTCTAACATGACCTTCTCCACTGATGTCGCTATGTCACACAACTTCTGATGTATAGGCTAGATTATTCTTTTAACTTTTTTGCTTCTACTTTCATTATTTCTAGTAGCTATTACTACTGTCCTTATTTCTAATATCGGATATATTTACTGTTTAAAAGTAGTAGGACAGGAGAGATGGGAGACTTATCAATATTACCAATTTTCCTTGTCTACATTTTTGGATTCAACAGAAATTCATCCCAGGTTTTCCCATCCTCCCTTCAGAATATTTCGCTGCATCATCCTTGAATGAGTATGCAACATCAGTATAAACCTTGGAGCTCGTAGCAGTTGGAAAATCTAGTATAAACTCAATGTTTCTCTTTGCTTCACTACTGGTGAAGTCTTCCATCCTATCAATGTCTTACCTTCCTTTATTGGAGTCTTCTAGATCATATTTTTCTTGAAAGCATCATCACCCCTTATGTTTTCAGTGCTTCATAGATATGATGGTGATAATGGTGGCCTTTGGTTCTCTTTATCGCTATCCAAACACTAGTTCGGACTGGTGAGTTCTAACAATGAATGGATATTAAGAGTTGTGGAAATTAGTTCCACAGTGCTATCCGATGGCTTCAGTGGGATGTACTTTGGTCCTCAGATTCTAGTAATTGCTTCTTCATTCTTTCTCATCGGTGATGAGACAGTGTTTCTCTTACGGGAACCAGAACACTTTTTTGGTGCCAACCCTAATAGGATGATTTGTAACGTTATTTCAATGAGGAATGGATTTAGAACAATTTAAAGAGCCTCCTTGCTTGCGGTGGAGCATATCTGACAACAATTTTCTCAACCATAAAAAGTATAGCATATTCACTCACATGACCCCCAAGGGCACTAGTACTAAAGGTCAGAGTCACCATACTTGTCCAACAGTATTTCTTCATCTCTGCGTTTTCCTTCAACAGTTCACTGTGGTAATTTATGGGAGTTGATTTGAACACGAGGGAGAGTACAAGGATTATCAAGGTGTTGAACTTGTAAAATATTCACATGCGCCATCATTGAGTAGTATAATGACAACATGATTCGTCATATAGGAATTTTTTGAGTTAGTATGTTAATGCTGCCAAGTATGCCACTTCCTTTTTATTGTGACATCATGATACTTATTAATGAGGGGACATTCAGATTCACTTGGTTTCTATGGATTTTAAGGAATGACATCAGTCTTGTCAACAAACTACTTAATTGTTGTGCCAACGTCACATCATTTCCTCATGATGTTATTTCATGTGATAACTTCACTTCTCTTTTCAAGCTCCATCAAATTCTTTTCATGCTTTATGCGACTTGATTTTCATTCTATTACACTTCTGGTTGCACTCTTTGCGAATTTATTTTCCCTTCCCATAGGGTTTCTATCCTCCAACAGGCCAATTTCCTTCACTGAAAATTTCTAATATTTGGAAAATGCCAAGTTGATATAACGCACTCTTTTTTTTTCTTGTGACTTAATCACAATTATCAAAATAAGGCTTCAATCAAATCCCATTTATGAGTCCTCGGACCTTTGTACCATCTAGTTTCTCTAACTTCACTACTCCTCCCTCAGTGATTTCCTTAACAACATATGGTCCTAGCCAACGCCTTTGCAGCTTCCCTTGATGCTTGAAAAATTTACTATCATACATAAGAACAAGACCTCCAACTTCAAAATGCTTGTTCTTAATGTGTCTATCATGCCATACCATTTTCTTTTCTTTTCAACATTTCGGTGAAATCCTGTAACAAAGCATTCTTCCTCCAAATGAATTAGTTGAAGAAATATTTCTTCTACAACACCAACATCTGTCATTTCCGTGATCACGGAAACTCTCAAACTTGGTACAATATATTGCATAGGCGTGATAAATTCTTGTCCATATACCAACCTAAATGGTTCCTGACTTGTCAACTTCTTGCATGTTGTGTGATATGCCCATAGCACTGCAGAGATCCTATGATCCCAATCATGTATTCATGCGTTGCTGACCTTTGTTAGCGCATTTTCCAGGATCTTGTTAAATGCTTCAATAGCTCCATTTTCTTACGGGTGATATGGAGATGTTCTTCCATATTGTATCTAGAATTAATCAGTTAGTTCTTCAATCAATTCATTAGCAAATTGTGTACCTTGATCACTGATCAATATCTTTGGGCAACCGAACCTTGTCACAACATTTTCAAATAAGAACTTCACAGCTCTCATAGTAGTACAATCCTTTACTGGAATAGCTTCTTGCCAACTATTCAGATAATCAGTCGTAGTGATTATATACCTTGGTCATGTGCATTTCCTTGTTGGATTGATAGGTCCCACAAAGTCAACAACCCATTTATCAAATTCTTGTAATGTTATTTTTGGTACTAATGGCATTTCATCTCTTCGGGATGGCTTCTCCATTCTTTGACATATATCACAACTAACATAATAATATCGAGCATCTACATGCATAGTAGACCACCATAATCCTGCCTGTAATACCTTGCACACAGTCTCTTTTCCTACATAGTGTCCTCCTACGACACTAGCATGTGCTTCACTTAATATCATTGGTTTCTCATGTTCCAAGACACAACATCGAAGTATTTCATGAGGACCCATTTTATACAGTTGCCACAAATTAGGATTAAATCATTCCTAGTGTATATATGGTAAGTGTTGACTATGTGGTGCAAGTGGATGCCAACTATCTAGGCTAGTGGGTAGGAAATTAATCCAAAATTGGTTAAATATTATATCCTAAGTTATAAAGTGGGTTTATTATATTCCCACAAATACAAGAAGGATTTGGCATGAAATTATTGGCAATCTGAATTTCAAATACCTCTAGCAGCTACACAATGAAGAGATGGTTGAGGGATTTCCTCTCATCAAGTCCTTTGAAGGTTTCTGCAATGGTTGGTTGGTACGTAAGCATCAAGAATTAACTTATGAGGTTGGGAAGGAAATAATAATTGCCTCTGCACTTGATTTGGTTCACAATGATGTCTCTAGACTTGTTCCTACAACAACTATGAATGGATCCACACACTTTCTGACCTTCATTGATGACTACGCAAAATTTTGTTGGATCTACTTCCTTAAGCAGAAGTCTGAGGTATTTGAAACCTTCAAAATTTTCAAAGCCTTAGATGAGAACACTCTTGGGAAGAAGATAAAAGCACTCAGAATTAGATAATGGATGAGAGTACACCAAAATATAATTGCAACATCTATATGCTTCAACAAGTATTCAAATGCAACACTCATTCCCATACACACCACAACAAAATTGTGTAGCTGAGTGGAATAACAAATGTTTGAAAGAGATGGATACAGTCCTTATTGAAGCAAAACCAATTCCACTATATCTGTGGGATGAAGCAGAGAACTGTGATTCTTACATCCAGAACAAAGTGCCTCTCAAGTTACTGTTTGGGTTCACTCCTTTCAAATCACTGATGGGACATAAGCCCATTGTCTCACATCTAAGAGGTTTTGGCTCCAAAGCATCGTCCATAATTCTAGGTGACAATAAGAAATAATTCCAACCTCAAAGTAGTGAACGCATACTACTAGGATATGAATATGATGCAAAATATTACAAACTAATGGAGATTGCAACCAGAAGATCCTTCATAGAGTGGATTATCCAATTCAATTAGGATTTGTTGCATGATCTACATCCAGCTGAAGAGGAAGGTATAATTAATCAATCAATTCCATTTCCATATGTTGATGTCTCTACTAATAATTCATATTCAAAGTCCAAATATGAGGATCAAGATCAAGATATTGATATTGAGAATGAAGGTCAAGCAAATCCATATCTAAATCCAACACCTGCTCCCAATCCAAGGCCTAAATGGGCCCAAAAATCATTGAAGCAACTGGGAACATAGATGGGGATCTATTTGATAGAAGAAGAAAAAGAGCTCAATTTCAGGATGAAAACCTTGCACTCTTCCATATAGATCCACTTCTACCAGAGAGGTGATTGATGATGCTAGGTTCTGATCCACAATACTACAAAGAGGCTTGCCATGATCCAGCATTGGTAGGAATCCATGGATGATGAATATGATTCACTACAAGACAACCAAACCTAGAAAATTGTCTCCTTACCTCCTGGGAGAATGCTAGTCCAGTGAAAATGGATCAACAAGACCAAACTAGTAGCAGATGGATTGACTACCAAGTACAAGGATCGATTAATTTTAAAAGGGTATTCATAATTTCATGGGATAGACTACAATGAAACATTCATTCTTGTTTCAATAATAGAATCAATATTACTAGTTTTGGCCATTTCAACTTTGAAGAAGTGGGAGGTACATCACATGGATGTGAATATTTCCTTCCTACATGGTGACCTAGAAGAAGAGATCTACATGAGATAGCCTAAGGGGTACATTGAATATTCCTCCTTGGTTTGAAAACTAAGGAAATATTTGTATGGGCTCAAACAAGCTCCCATGGAATGGTTTGCCAAGATAGATTCCTTCTTATAGTCATAGAAGTTCAAGAGGTGCAAATATGACTCCAATTTCTATATTCATCAAAACGGAGGTTTCTTACTATTAATTTTACTATATGTGGATGGATTTCTTATTACTAGTGGCTCAGTTGCTGGATTGAGGGATATCAAGTCAGTTTTGAGCAAGGAATTATCCATGATAGATCTAGGGCTGCTAAAAAAAATTATTGGCCTTGAAGTGAATAAAAAATATTTTGGTATCATGATTACTTAGTCCAGATACATAGGATATTTCATCAAAACATTCCACATCACTCATTGCAAAAAAGAATCTTTCCCCTTCTTATCTGGCATCAGATTGGAAGAAGGTGGTCCTACACCCCTGGTTGATAGTACTCTCTAAAAATAATTGATTGGTAGCTTATTGTGCCTTACTCATTCGAGACCATATTTGTCATATGATGTGAGTGTTGTTTCTAGGTTCATCTAGGAGCCACATGAGATGCATTGGAAGGAATCAAAGCACGTACTGAATTATGTGCAAGGTACTAGAGAGTTTGCGATTCACTATTCTGTTGGTGCTCAATTAGATATGGTTGGTTTTACTGATTCAGACTAGAATGGTGATAGTACTAACAAACAATCTACAACATGATTTGTGTTCATCTTGGGATCTAGACCAATATACTAGTCAAGCAAGAAGAAAGCAAATATTACTCCCTCTTCAATTGAAGTAGATTATTGGGGGGGCATGAATGCAACTATTCAGGTAGTTTGGCTACATGGGATTCTGACACAGTTTGGAATTCACACTTCTCCTTAAGTATACCTCTTCTATGATAATCAGAGTGTAATTAACATTTAAAGTGATCCAGTACAGAAGAAGCATACCAAACACATTCAAGTCCACATGCACTACATCTAGGAACTATGCATAGTAAGGCTATCATTATGCACTACTAGTTCCCTACAAAGGAGCATATTGTAAACACATTCTTCAAATATTTCATTGAAAAGAGATTTTCCTATCTCATATCTCTTCTTGGTGTTAAGTTTGATTCAATCATTTTTCCTGGTTCCACTATTCATTCTGAGCAACATCGAGAGCCATTCTATTAGGATAATGGCGACACCTGGTCCAGAACCAAGGTGTGGACCTAATTCAACACTAGGGGGAATCAATCTTGAGTTGACCATTATGTTGAATGGTGACATCTAGTCTGGGACCAGGATGTAGACCTAGTCCAGAACTGGGGGGACTTAACCTAGAGTTGAGTAATAATTCTGTTGAATGATGATATTTGGTCAAGGCCCACTATATGGACCCAGTACAGCACCAGGGGGACTCAACCTTGTGTTTAGTGTCCATTCTATTGAATGGTAGAAATATGGACCAGGACCATGAAGTGGACCAGTCTAGTACTAGTAGACTCCTTTTAGTTTTGAGTAGCCATTCTTTTGAATGAAGGCACCTGGTCAGTTACTAGGACTCAACCCAGGGATGAGGTCCATTCTCTTGGAGAATGGAGGCACTTGGTATGTTACTAATTATTTAGCCTAGTGTTAAATTATGCAGCCTATGGCCAAGGCACTTGGTTTGTTACCAGGAAGGAACTATAATCCCTAGACCGGGTCTAGGCATGTCTGACACTCTGACCCTTGATCAATTGGCTTTGTGATCTTCTCCAAGGCTTAGCTACCCTTGGTTAAGACACCTTAGTACCCAATCTTGGTGTCTCACAGAGTGTGAGATAAAAGAATTAGTAATTATCTCTGTTTATGCTAATGTACTTGGCGTGGTGATGAAATACCACATTGACCACATGTGATGACCACAAGGGAACTTGAATAAGGCCAAAAGGTAAAAGTAAAAAATACAGAAGTACTTTTAGACCATAGGTAGGATACAGGTAAAAGTAAAAAATACTTAAGGACTTTTGGACCACAGGTAGGCTATAGGTAAAAGTAAAAAATATATAAGGGATTTTGGACCAAAGGTATGCTACAAGTAAAAGTAAGAAATACATAAGGACTTTTGTACCACAGGAAGGCTACAAGTAAAAGTAAAAAATATATAAGTACTTTTTAGACCATATGAAGGCTAAAGGAAAAAGTCAAAATTAGAAAAGAATAAAATAGTAATATTTTGTTCTTTCTAATTTTGGCCTACTTACAAGTGACTCAAAGGATATAAAATAATATCGATCCACTTCATTATCACACACACTTGGATATCACAGGTACATCTGCTCCATAGAAGAATATTTTGTTACTTAAGGAAGAGAAGAAAGTTTTTTGTATTCCCTAGCATGGATGAGTCTAGCTAGGGAATCCACATTTATATTTGGATCAAAACCCTAAGCTAGGGTTTCATCAACAAAAAGGCATCAACATGTTCACCTTCTTCATGAGTTAGGGTTTTACTGTAGCTCTCATCTTCCTCCTTCATGAGAAGCTACAATCTCGGGTAGTCTTCTATAGTTTTTTGGGAAGCCCTATTCTTCTATCGGTTTCTCTTATTCTCCTCTCGGGAAACATCTTCTAGGGATTATCCCTCTCCACCAACACCACGAGAAGCCATTGGGAAAGCCCTTAAGTTTTTCCAGCCTGCACCAGTCCTCCAGGAAACCAGTAGTAAGGGCTATCAAGGCTGCTAACCCACCCTCGGATAACCTATAGGCATAGCCATAGGGTCCGGGGTAGCAACTAGAAGACCCGTAAGGGTTGTTGGGTCTGATCAAACCCTAGGCTACCCAACATTGATCCCGTAAGGGCTGCTATGTACACAACAGACCATTCAGGAAGCTCCCAGGCCTTCGAGCATACAACAAGAGCCATGGACATGCTTCCGGGAAGACAATAGAGGCCATGGGTAGGGTCTCGAGCACACTCCAATAGCTTGGGCAGGAGCAATAGAGATACAGGCTAGAGTGGAGGAACCCAAGAGGTTTCAAGCAACACTAAATCTTCCCAACAGAAATTTGGGCAAGAAAAAAGATGATCTGGGTAGAGGGTGGGCTAGTCTGGGTAAGACAAAGAGAGTTTTGGGTGGAGACACAAAAAATTGGGTAGCCTGCAATTTTTTAGTAGGGGAGAGAATTAGGGAAACAAGCGCTAATTTGCAAAAATCCCTAATTGGGCATATTTCTATGAAAAAAAATTTCATGTAATTGTGGATTTGCAGTACAAATTCAGTTAGAGTTTGTGGATTTTTTGAAAATCTCAGTCATATCATTTACGAGATGAACTACAAATACTTTTGGGGTTTTGTCCTTTAAAGGTTTCCCTAGTGAAAAATATTGTGTCCAATGCATTGATGTGATTTTTTTCACTGCACTTGTCATTTTTTTTATGTTAGTCTGCAAATTTTAAAAAGTATTATGCTAATGCCAAAAATTCAACAATAGTCACATTTCCAGTTATCTTGAATTAAGCATCATTCTAAGGTTCAAGGAACACACAACTAGCATGAAAGCTCTATAATATTAGAATTTAGAAGAACTATAGCACACACCACCAATGTGAACGCTCTTAAACACACCTTATAAGGTTTCCCAATGGGTGAGACCATAAGTCCAAAAGCAATGGTTAAATCACATTGTGATGGTAGAATGTGTTTTGTTTAGAATTCTACTCCATATCATTTGATGCAAAATTTGTACTAGGCACATATCCTGCTCCCTTCATCTGTCTATACAAAATTTCCAACAATGCATATATTTTTTTCTTCTTGAAAGTGTTACCTATCCCCAACAACAAATGTATACACACTATTCTTGACCTCAATCCATCTATAATTCCTTGTTTCTTTTTTATTCCCCTATCTCTTATAAAAGTTCTTACCTTTGCTACCTCATCCCACCTACCAACATTTGCATAACTGTTTGGCAAAGATACATATGTAGCAATGTTTGTTAAAGTTACAAAATCACGAGTCATTCTCCAATCCAATCTTGTGCACCAAGATTAGGCATGATTTGTTGAGGTAGTGCCTCAAAGAGCCTAAGTTGGACTCAGGAAACTTGGAGTAGATTCTTGATTTGGAATCAAGAGTGACTAAGCCTTATGTGTAAATTTTAACCCTCATGTGTTGAGGAGAATTTTTTGTATGTCAAAGTGGTGATCTTTTATATTCTTGTTGGAAAAGACTAAGGACTTGTGTGTCAAGTTAGATCCTCATGTGTTGAGGTGTACCTCATGTGTAGAGGTTATTATTTCCATGTCGAAGGATGAATGGTGTGTGACGTATTATTAACCATGGTCACTCAAGATGGATGAGCTATTAAGTCTCCTCTAAATATTGGACACCTCTAGAGTGAATTACTTTAGCATATGCCCACTTGGAACGATAGTAATAACATATGATCACATCATTGGAAAAATATCCTTAGTAAAATTGATATGATTGATAAAATAAAGCTGGGACATATGGACCATGCAGATAAGATAAGAGATAAAGATAAGTCGCATTGAGAATAGAGAATTCAAACTGCTCATGATAATGACTTTAGTTAATTACGGAGAACTAGAATTGTTTAACTCCAAGTGACATTAACAAGGAATACTTCAACAAAATTAAGGAGAACATGAAATCTAAAGATAAAATACTCATGAGTGTCAACCTCATCCAAAGAGAAACATTTGCATGTTTTTTGTAGTATAGGAAGACATTGATTTGTCTCAATGCTTGATTAGTGTGAGTACGCCCAACTCTATTCAAGTGGTAAGAAAATACCATGTAGTATATACAAAAATAACGATAGTGCAATGGGGTGGTAAAATTATCATTAGTTTAATATAAGAGATCATAGTAAAAAGGCCAACTCGAGATTCAAATAATGGCTTAGTCCAAAATATTTGAATGGATATTTGACAAATACGCCCCTTGATTGTTGAAATATTTTTTTGGGGGAGGAGGATATTGGGAGGTAAGTCCACATAAATATAACTAGGATGGAAGTAATCAATTAAAATACCCATTTCCTTGAGAATCAAGAAAAATTTGCACCTAACTAATGGATAAAAGTATTTATAAAGAAAAGTGCCAAAAAGGGTTATCTATTGCACCCTAGAGAAGGATTATCGTGTCTCAAAGAACTAATAATAATGTGGACCTAACTAAAGGATACAAGTAATTGCAATGGGAAATGTGCCAATATGGGTTACCTCTTGCATCTCAAATAAGGGGACATAATCTATAATGCTCTACAAGGTATAGAATAATATTAATGTCATCTTGAAGTGAGCGAGGTATGAACCAAATTCAACATGTAAAATGCATTGGGGTATGGTATATTTTCATGTAATAAGACAATGAAGCATAATGATTTATAGCCTCTCTTTGCTAAACCATTATATTTGGCCAAAGCTAGTGCAACCTCAAATTTCAAATAGATATAGAACATAGGGAGAGCATAGGGGCTAGCACTTCAGTACCCTAAATTTAGGGGTATTCAGTGCTTAAATGGAACTATTTAAACTTATGATATTATCCCATATATGCACTGGAGTCTTCCTTGCCTCCACAATTCCTCTTGTGGTGTCACATTTTCAAAATGGTGCCATGTAAGAGATGAAGTTAGAAGGTATCCAAAATATCTCATTTTGAACCCCATATCAATAATTGACAATTAAATAAATTAGTGGTTGATAGGTATGGATGTCATAAGGTGGAGGTGACTTAAAAGTAATTTAAAAATTAAAAATTAACTTTAATCTAAGAAGTGTAAAAGGGTGTATGCGATAAAAAAATTTAAACACGTGTAAATATTATTTTAGTGCTAATTCCTTTGGCGATGGCATGACAATAACATGATAATAACATGCACATAAAAGAAATTTTATGAATAACTTATTGTAACTAGTTTTTGAAGAAACTATTTTAAATTGATCCAAGATTGGGTAAGCCACAATACTTTTCTCACAATTTTTAGACCCTACACAACCTATGGACCTTCTCCTTTAAAACAATGGGATTGGTGAGATTATCAAATATATTCATCTTCAATGAAATTTCCTAGAATTGGATATGAAAACATGGTCTCTCTCTAGTGAGGCCATTAAAGAAACCCTTCACAAACTCATGGTTTGGATGTAGGTTTCATGTTGAATGTAGGAATCATGAAGAGGACCCCTAAGTATACAAGGTGATGGTCTCCACAATTTTTCTTTCAAAGGATAAATAACGTCTATAGAGAGATTTTTTGTTGTATTAAAAGACATGATCATGGTTTTTACAAGATTGACTATCAACATAAAATATAGAACAACCCACCCTGTTATAACAAGATCTTGTTCTTAGTTTAACTATTCTTTTTGTCCTAATTTTTAACCGTTGGTTTAAAATGATTTTACATTTTATGTTGATTTTAAGAACTTTTGACAATCAGTAATTTTTGTTGGATTTAATGCTTTTAATGGTTGAATTGTTTCATTAATTTAGTTTTAAGGTTTGTCTTTTGGGCTTATTAGTTAATATGTATATCTTTAAGCTTTCAAAAACTTATAATAAAAGTTTATTCCAAGTTTGTTTTATAATCTAACCCTCATTTTTTGGTCCTTTGTCAAATATTTTCATGACAAGATTCCTATAGCAGTTATGTTTTTCCTATTTTTGTCATTATCATTAGGAGCAGATTACGAGGTGATGGAAATGAAATATAGAAAACCAAAAGAGATTTTTGTCCACAACAGACTCGTGCACAAAAACCTCTCTCAGTTTTGCAACATCTATTATTGTTTGAGAGATTTGAATTCATCTTTGTGGCCTATTTGCAAGGTTTGAATTATTTAATAATTTCTTGTTTTAGTCACAAATTTTCAGCACATATTCCGATCAATTGAAAAGGAATTTGTAAACACCAAGAGAGGTTTTTGTTCATAATAGACTCATTTAAAAAAACCTCTCTCATTGTTTGCACAGGTGTCCCGGATCGAGATATATGAAGGAGTCTTTGAGACCCCAATTTTCCCAAATCCGATTTGCTATTTTTGGGTTAATTATCTTTAAAGATTTTGAGTTATCATGTAATTAATTGATGTAACTGTTTCAAATTTCGACCTAGAAGGTAGTTATGCAACTACTTTACTTTTGTAATGATAAAAGGAAGACAAACATACAGTTTCGGGGTGGGATTTTTCACTCAAAGAGAGGCTTTTGGAGCTTTGATTTCTCAAGCTAGCATTTATAACTCTTATGTAAGTAGATGACTGATATTGATTATATAAAAACTGATAAACCCTTTTACCTATCATGCTTTTTCATTTCTAATATGTTTGATTGCACAGTCTACAATTTCATTTCTTTTTTAAAGGTTTATTCATGTAAATGCTTGTAGCCTGTGGGTGGAATTAGTATTTCATGTGTAATGTTTATGGCTTATTGGCATGTGTTTGATCCCTAGTTTATCCAACTTGCATGATTCAGTTCTGTATTAGCTTGTGGATGTTTATTTCCTCCTTGCTGATGAAGTTTTTAAAACCAAAACCCTAAAACCTATTTTATTTAATTTTACTTTTGAGACTGTGCTGGCTTGTTATTGTAATAGTCTAAGAACAATTTATGGCACTAACACACCCAAAACATAAAATCTTCTCCATAATATCTTTAGAGTAGATTCCAACAAATATTACAACATCTGCAAGCAAGAGAAGTGAACTAGTGAAACTTTTTAACACCTTTGCTTTCTTATTTACATCTTCATGTTTCTCTAGACACTAGCCTTCAGTCCAAACTACAAACTTCTATTGAGAAAACATAGCTTTGGGACTCTTAATATCAGGGTATGTTTTTGCATATGTATAAGATGTATAAGACATTGGAGATTTCTTTTTGGTAATACGTTGTTCTTGGTAATAATATGTATAAGACATTCAAGACATGTTCTTAGTAAAAAAAAGGTGTTACACTTGTGCTGGGTGTTGGTTCATGTCCCATGCAAAAACAAAACACAAGTAAAATAAACATAATTTCACTAGAGACCCTCACTAAAAAATTAACTGGAGGCATTGTTTCAAACAAACATAACAAAATACATGTCAAAGACATTCATCAACATATCTCCTATGAACCAAAAGGCCCCCCTGAGCACTTGTGTCTGAGGTAGTGAGAGTGTTGCAGAAGGATCACACATTCTTCTTTTGCCTTGGTGGACATGGAGGAACCATATGAATAAAAGAATTATTTCAATGCCATTTAAACAAATATCATCAAGCTTGGCTTCACTCTTGGATCAATGAATCTACACGTAAAATATTACCTCTACTTTTGGAGCTAGAGTAATATGTGCATACACTTTTTTCTATCTCTTGTTCAACCTTTGAATAAACATCTAAGAAAAAGGATAACATACTCAATGCTACTATTGCAACCCTATAAATGATTTCATTGGTTATTGTCATTACAAACATTATTGGTGTAAAAATAGAATTGAAGTGAAAAATAGATCAACAAACCTTCAATTGGATATTGGTCACATGGCAAAGGATATTGGGTATTAGATTGTAAAGGGCATAAATTGATTAGCGCTTGAGCCCTAATCTTTGTCGCATCAAAAAATATATCCATAGAAACATAAGTCAAAATTAGTTACAACACAATGTTTTATTATTTAACTTATAACTAGTTATATAACAAAGTACCATGAGAACTACAAGCTAAAGATTTAAAAACATCATGCCTAATCTTAAACTATATAATAAAAAGAACAACACAATAAACAAAGCATTGTTCTCAACATGAAGTTCAAGACCACACAAAACCTCATAAACCATAATCTAGGAAACCAAAAACAATTCCTTAGTACTTGTTTGCCTCGTCACCTTCTTCTCCATTTATAGATATGATGCCAACCTGCTCATAATCATTCTTGAGGGTAGCTAGATCCTCACATGCCTTGTAGAACTCATCTTCATCTGTACACTTTCCAAGTGTATACTAATGATTGAACTTCACATACATGAGATCAAGCTTATGATCTATTCTCAAGAATCCCTTTGTGACACAAGTAGAGTAGGAAATTGCACACATAACTTGCTCAACCTTGGTCAGATCACCTCTAGAGATCAGATCTAGGGAGACTGGTGAGAAGTTAGTAGTTTATCCAACACTTCAATATGGTGGGATAGCAATCAACAAACTAAATGGTTCTCTTTATTTTGATTTTTTCGATGAAAACATTAACATCCTTTAGCATGACATCTCCATGGTACACAAGACAGTAGGCTATGTATGTGCCATGGAGAGGATCATGCTTGATAATCATGGAGAACAACTCAAATTCACTGTTTGTAATATCTATCGTTCAGAGATGTTCATGATAGCTCTTTTTTTGCATAAATAATGAGGGCATAAAAACATAAAGTGGACCACATTCTGGTTTAACATGATGGCTATGGAATTCGCCTAAGACAAACTTGCTAAGACAAATTGAGCCATTCCATCAATCCTCCTCTTTTAAGGAAGATTTCACCAAAAACCCTAGGCAAAGGAGGAAATAAAAACCCTAAAGTGCTTAAGTCCACATGACCCACATTAAATTGTCACCTCCCACACCATCAACAACTTACTATAACATTTATGACATACATTTTATTTTTACTTTTATTTTGATTTTTCCAATAATAAAAAATAGTGACGTTGTATAATAAAAATTATAAAATATTTATTTTCAACTGAAATTGATTTACCAGGTAACTCACCCATACTTCCCCTTGTTTTATGGATGCTTCCCCTTGTTTTATGGATGGTAAGAGTGGTAAACCATGGGATTTCCTCGACTAAAAGCTAAAACTTGCCATCACGAAGAGAGAGTGTGCAAGTCTTACCAATTGAAGTCAAATAAAAATAAAAATAAAAAATAAGTAACTTAGGAAAAAATTATAATAGCTAGACTCATAATGGACCAACCCTCAAAAGGCAAAGGATTGACCAAACCTCAAAAGGAAAACATGTGTTACTTGAAATTAATTGGTGAGGTAACCTACCTATACTTTCCCATGTTTTATGGATCAAAACGGAAAGGACCAACTATGGATTGAGGAGTTAACCTACTCATAATTGGCCAGCTCTCAAAAGGGAAAGGACCAACCAAGGTGGGGAGGAAAAACCCAATGCCACTTAAAATAGATGGGAAGTGTCAAAACACATCACATGCATTCTTAATTTTTATTTTTAATATTATTAGCATAATGGAGCAGAGATAGAACTGAAAGTGTCTATTAACATCATAAAATTAAAATTCTTATTTTTTATTTTTACTATTAGCATATGAATTTTAGTTTTATTATTAGTCTATTGAAACCCATATGGTGGGAAGTGTTCATAAGTCCCATAAAAATTAAAATTAAAATAAAATTAAAATAATAAAACTAAAAATTAAAATACAGGTACTATGGCCATGTAGGTGGGGAAGTGTAAATAATAAAATAATAAAATTAAAAATTAAAATGCAGGTACGGATTTCATCACTATAGGCAACGGTTAAATGGATCTATACTGATATAAAACAATCCATGAGCAATGGTGGGATCATTATCAATACAAGCTATGGTGGGATCATCACTCGTTGCTCTTTTTTTCAATCTGTGTTCTGTGTTCTTTTTTCCAATCTGTGTTATCCGTCTTCATTATCCATCTTCTCTTTTTTCCAATCTGTGTTCTGTTGATTAAAATGGGCGATCTAGACAAGTGTTGTGACTTGCCTGATCATGTGGTGGAGAACGAAGTATTGACGTTGCTGCCAGGAGAATCTCTGTGTAGATTTCGCAGTGTCTGCAAAGCATTGAATGCCCTTTTCATAACAAGTAAATGGGCAAAGAAAGCTTCAAATAATAACCGCTGGCTGGTTGTGCAAAATGCCTTATCGTTTTCATCTTCTTGCTTCTTCAATGGGGGTTAGGAGAAAACCTCCTCCGTCTCTCTAAGCTGGTTATGTGCATCTGTCCCGAGCCTCTTCTTGATAAATATGTTTTCTAAACAACAGCATCCCTCAGGTAACATATTCATCCAAAAAGGCCTTCGGCCGATTCACAGAAATGAAATGAGTGATATCCCAGAACCTTCTTAGAAAGGCCCCCATTGAAGAAGCGAGAAGCTGAAAACGATACAGGATTTTGCACGACCAGCCATGGGTTACCATTAGAAGCTTTCTTTGCCCATTTACTTGTTATGAACTCACTTGATGTGAAAAGGACGTTCCATGTTTTGCAGACACAGCGAAATCTACAGAGAGATTCTATTGGCAGCAATGTCAATACTTCCTCCACGACATGGTCAGGCAAGTCAGTACACTTTTCCAGGTCGCCCATTTTAATTAACAGAACACAGATAGCAAAGAGAAGAAGATGGATAACGAAGACAGAGAACATATTTGAATGAATGATCCAAGCATAGCTTTAAAAAAGGAGCAAAGATGCATGAATGAATGATCAAGCATAGCTTCAAAATAGGGACAGAGATGTATGAATGAATGATCAAGCATAGCTGATGTATGGTTTTATAATTTATATATTTATTTAATTTAGGTTTTACAAAGTTTCTAGAAATTCATAAATTTTACACATATGTTTGCATTTTTGCTTCGAGAGACAGCCACCACTAAAGGATATACGCTCCTCTCCTCACCGAAAACCCAGAGCTCAATTCACAGCCCCGCTGGAGAACGACCCATCCCCAAATTGTAATAGTAATATATAAACATTACTCAAAAAATAATCACTTATAAACCAGTAATAATTATATATAAACATTACTCAAAAATAGTATACACTATTAATTTCATTGACTTATTTTAAAATGTGTGAATTTTTTTAATGTAAATATAACAACTGTATTTTTGTAAATATAACTTGAAAATGATTTAAACCTTAAAATAAATTTTAATATTAATATAACAACTGTGTTTTTATAAAAAAGACTAAATCCTACCTTAAAATAAAGAGATGTTGTTCTAAAAAAGGGCACCTCAATGGGTGTATGAGAAAGAAATGAAAACTCATCAGTTATATCCCTTCTTTCTCAAAAAATGAAATAGCTCTGAATCTGCACTTATCACAAGCTGGTAAATAAATCTGCTGTTGAGAATTGTTCGTAACTAAACGGATGCCAGGCTGCCCTGCAAACTAGAATTGTAACTTGATAATGTAATCTACTTTTCCTTGCAGGGAATCAGCTTGCTTCTGAACATCCTTGGAGGTACTTGGACAGGGTGAGATAAAGCGACGGTGCAAGCTCAATTTTGATCTCCATTCTGTCGTTTTTTTAATGATTTTATTGATGGTTTCCAACCAGGAAAAATATTTGTAGACCAATGTCAGGCAGTGGATTTCTACAAACATAAAGGGTGCAGAAGCTTTGGTCTTGGACATAACTGAAATTTAATAAATTGTGGGTTATGAAAATAACTTGTATTTGAAAAATAAAAAAATGATAATTACAATTTGAGGATGGGTTGGTTCAATTGAACCATGTGCAAGGCCTTTTAAACAACCATACAGGGTTTTTTAAACAACTCATGGTAAATTGCACTCAAAGAGATTTGTTAAATTTTTTTACCAAATTTCAATTAAAAAAAAAACACTCCTAATTTTTTTTTTAATTTCAAAAAATATATTATTTCAAACACTAATCAATACGTTCATTTCCAAAGATTGTTTTTCATGAACATTGTACCATCCATCAGTTAATCATAATGAAACAAAATTAAAATAGGCTCGAATTCTGAATTCGTTATTATACTTTCAAATTTCTAAAAAGATTACAGTTGTACTATTATGAATAAATAAATCTTTATTTACAAGATGTGTCATAAAATCCTTGTTATTTTTTTTTCCAAAACCTTCAAATTATCTTATTTGGATTACCAACATTTAAATAATTAAAAAACCATTAAAATGCAAATATGAACATCTACAATCTTAATATTTTGATCCATTAATATGCTAATTTTCATTTCAAATTATCTTTTATTAGACAATATGCTTGTTAGAATAACTATATTATTGTTATGGACATTGAGTCCATATGGACAATAGACTCATCAAACATCAAGCAGAGAGATGAGTGAGGTGCATTGATATAAATATATTGCATGGAATTCTAAAAGACCAAACCTTTTATCTGAAGAAAGAATTTGAAAGAAAGGCCTCCTAAACAACCCATGGTTTTAAAACCATGTATAAGTCGTCCTACCATATACAATAAAACCATGGGTTTTTTAACAGGCCTTGCACATGGTTTTAAAACAATTTGCAAGGTCCTCATAAACCATGCATGATAAAAACCATGTATTGCAAGGTTTTAAATAAGGGTTTTTAAATTATGGAACTATGAAAATGAAAAGGAGACATACCTACATAGACATTGAAAAAATTAATTACACATTTCACTCTTGAAAACCATTGTTAGGTCTCTAAATCCTCAGTGGATTTGATCCCTCTAATTCCTACACACACATTGAAAACAAATAATCGCACATTTCACTATTGAGAATGATTGCTAGGCCAATCCCTCTAATCCCTCAATGGATAATGAAAGTAGCTTTTTATTTTAATTGATTATAATGTTATATACTTCATAGATTACCATTGTGAATTGTTTCGAGGTATTTAACACATATTATTTCATTATTTCACTAGAGAAACTAAAGATACTAAGGTTACATTCACTATTTCACTACAGAAACTAAAGATACTAAGGTTACATGGATATATTCCTTGGGCACATGTCATATCAATGGAAAAATTGACCCCATGTAATTATCACCAAAAATATGTTGACCTTATATATGGTTTTAAAACCATGTGCAAGGCCTCCTAAAAAGCAGTGCAAGGCCTTCTAAACAACCCATGGTAAATTGGAGGTTTGTTCAATTTATTTTTACCAAATTTCAATTAAAAATAAAGAAAATGAAAAATAAACTACTCCTAAATTTTTTTATAAAGAAATATATTATTTCAAACACTAATCAATGCCTTCATTTCCCAATATTGTTTTTCCATGAGCATTGTACCATCCATCAATGAATCATAATAAAACAAAATTAAGATATGTTCAAATTATGAATTCATTATTATAATTTAAATTTTCAATTAATTATTTTCAATTTAATTATAATTGTACCTAAAAATGTCAGGTGTCAATATAACAGGTTATTTTGTCATATATGGGTTGGCCATGGGAATGGAGCTCATATGCAACCAGGCATTCGGAGCAAAACAATGGTTTGGGTCTCACACTCCAAAGAACAATTCTCATTCTTCTATGCGCTACATTGTCGATTCGATTGTTCTGCTATAATATGAAACCAATTCTTCTACTCTTTGGTCAGGTTGAAAGCATTAAATTAGCCTAGCAAGCACATACATTGTTTTCTCCCTACCCGATTTGGTTACACAAGCATTCCTGCATCCACTCAGGATTTATCATGATGAACCACATTTTCATTTATTTTATTTCATTGAGAATTGTCTCTATGTTTTCAACTTAACCTCTTCCTTTCAATGTTGATCAAACTCCAGTTTTTTGTCACCTCCCATGACTGGAACCAACCTAGATCCAAATACTAGGCTCTATCAAGCGCCGAGAGGGATCAAACTCCCGAGGTGCAAACCTCTCCTTGAATAGATCCTTTCCTGAAATACTTGAGAACAAGTTTGCACCTCGGGAGATTTAATCCCTCTCGGCGCTTGATACAGCCTAGGATTTGGATCTAGGCCGATTTTAATTTTTAACAGACCAAAGGGCACTTCTTGCTTCACAAAGGATTCATTGCACTGAGAGGTGGGAGGTTCTCTCCAACTTGTTAGTTTTTCATCAGATTAAGCTAGCATTATGATCTTAGGATCTTTTTACTGAGAGAATAACAAGCACAGCAATAAAACATAAGCACATCACAAGAGACAAGAGACACAAAGAGTTTTCCTCGGGGAAACCATAAAGGAGAAAACCCCACAACTCCCTTAGAGATAGAATCAGCACCAAAACAGTAAGAGATCTCCCAAAACAGCAGTAGTCTTCTTCTTCTGTCTAGTCCCAGTATTTCCTTCTTCACTAGTGCACCGCACTTGAGTGAGTGAATGATGTGTATGATAAATAGAGAGTCTCACTCTCTATTTATATTCTTCCGTTCACTTGAAGTGCACTTAATCACGTAGGCTCAACTTAACAATTACTTACTCGAGCCTACACCTTAATTAGTGTATAATAACTCGAGTGCCCCGAAACTGTGGGGACTTACCTAATGACTTGACATGACTTGTTTACATTATTAATCTTCCCGATCGGAACATCGGGGCATGATCACATGACTCAAATACATAATAGAAACATCCCGGAATAAACATCGGGTTACAATACATAGAAGAATACATTTCGACGTTACATATACATCAACACTCCCTCTTAACTAGGAAGGTATTCTTTCGACATGATTTTCAGCACTGGTCTTCTTCTCTGTATCAACTGGATCATCTTCGTCTTCAAGTCATCTGGATCTAGATCATCTCTCGATCTGGATCATCATAAAAGTTGGATCTGGATCATCACTCGATCATAGGACATCATCACTGGATCTGGATCATCACTCGATCTGAATCATCATCACTGCTGGATCTGGATCATCACTCGATCTGGATCTCTCGGAGTCATCATAATTGGATCTGGATCATAGCTCGATCTCAATCATCTCTGGTCATCATCATGTGTGTACTATCTCGTCATAGGAAGTTCTACAGAGCCAGCCCTTTTTCATGCTGGTTATAGGCCTAGCCACCAGGTAGGTCTTCGCCCAGCACTTACATCTGACCTGCTCGTCAAAAAGGCATGCCCAACACTCACATCTGATCATGTAGTAAACTACAATCACATCAGAAAGGCCCAGCACTCACATTCATCAGCATGGTAGGCACATCAACTACCATCTGTGAAATGGCTCTGCACTTATATCTGACCTACTCGTCAGAAAGGCACATCCATCCAGATAGGAACACATCCTATCACAGTGATGGAAGACTCCCATCCAGACAAGAACACATCATATCACAGTGATGAGAGATTTCAGCACTTACACCTAACCTACTCGTAAGAAAGGCACATCCATCTAGACAAGAACACATCATATCACAGTGATGGAAGACACCCATCTAGACAACAACACATCCTATCACAATGATGAGAGATTTCAGCACTTACATCTGACCTACTCGTCAGAAGGGCATGCACTCACATCTGACCTGGTAGGAACTGAATCCTACACCCTCATCAAAATGGCCCCTAGTCCCAGACTGAGCTACCTGGTAATGGACCAGGTGCCTCCACTCTCCCAGAGAGCGGCAGTAGCCCTTACATCTGCCCTACTCGACATAATGGCCAGCACTCACATATGTCATGGGAGGAACTTAATCCTTTAACCATGACCAGAATGGCTCAGCCCTTACATCTGACCTGCTCATCAGAATGGCTCTCTCAGTCCCAAACTGAGTGTTCCTGGTAACTGACCAGGTGCCTCCATTCCCAAAATGGTAGTCAACACTCATATCTGACATGGAAGGAACCAAATACTCTCACCATGACAGAATGGCTCAGCCCTTACATCTGACCTGCTCGTCAGAATGGCTTTGGATCTCTAGCACTCATATCTGACATGGAAGGAACTGAATCCTCTCACCATGACAGAATGGCTCAGCCCTTACATCTGACCATGGAAGGAACCAATCCTCTCACCATGTCAGAATGGCTATGGGTCTCATCACTTTCTCTTGGACGGAACCTCGATCTGGAGAACACCAAGTCTCTCTCTGAAGTACTTGAGCTTCATCCTAGCCAATGGCTTCGTCAATACATCAGCTATCTGTTCCTCCGTCGCAATATACTGGAGCTTCACTGCTCCTCTCTGCACCATATCCCTGATATAGTGATACTTGATCTCGATATGCTTCGACTTGTCATGGAACACTGGATTCTTTGACAACTTCACGCAACTTTGGTTGTCACAATGTATACAAGTAGCATCCAACTAGAGATCAAATATATCAGAAAGTAACTTCCGCAGCCATACTGTCTCGCAACTAGCTGAACAAGCTACAACATACTCTGCTTCAGTTGTACTCAGTGCCACATAGGATTGCTTCCTGCTAAACCAAGAGATCACACCTGATCCCATACTGAAGCAACATCCTAAAGTACTCTTCCTGTCGATGGCACTTCCTGCCCAATCTAAATCAACATAACCCTCCAAGTTAATCTTTTGATTCGCATCATACTTGAGCCCATAATCAACTGTACCCTTGCATGCTTTGCAACCTGTTGAGGCCTGCGAATTTGTAGGCGACAACAATAAGGGATTCTCCCCAATCAGCATTCCCAACTAGCCCGCTGACTGTTTGGTATAGGGAATCCGTCCGGTTTACGGTCCGGCTAACGTAGGTCAAAGTAACAACAAGGGTTTACCGGTTGCGGCCCGGTCCACCGGAATTTGTATTTTGACTTAATATGCAATGCATATGCCTATCTAAACCGTGCAGGGTGATAAGGATGCCGGGAACCACACAAAGTGCTGCGCAGGTTCTTACCTCTCGTCTTATGTTCACAACATCTAAAACACATATGCGACTATGAACTAGGATGATTAACTACCTATCCCCGGGGAGCCAAAAAACAACTATTATTTAGTAATGCATTAACTTCATGTAGGATAAACACAATCACAGGTAACTGATACTTGTATTTACAGCACATGAAAGAGAAATTATTCCAACAATCAGATAGCTAACTGTTATGTGAAGCACCAGCATTACTAAGAGTGAATTTTCCACAAAATAAACCGGAAATCATTTAACAAGACATAAGTCATAGAGTTAGAACGATCTCACAATTCATGGACATATGCTGAAAAAACAAAATAGTTCATTTTTCTTGCCATCCATTTCACACCATTTGGAAAATCCCTCAGCACTTTCTCCAACAGGAAAACTACAATTCTTTATTGCAAAAAGGAAATAGTTCTTTTTTACAATAGGTCATCCAGTGTTACTGGGAAAAAGCCCTCTCTTTGTTTCTCTTCCCTAGTTTTATACAAAAAGCAAAAATTGCTTGGGTTGCCCAAAGTGACCTTTGGGCTCCCCAACGCTTCAATTTCTCTCAACCCGTTACAAAATATTACATCATCCAAAGTTTGACCAGTCCTTCTCACTTGGAGGGGCCCACTTGGTCTTCCAAAAATTTCCTCCATGCTACTGCCTCCTTGGCGAGTCCTTCAAACGAGTGGGGTTCTAGAAATTGTATATTCAGCTCGAACTTATCTGCCTGGTCCCGAATAGCTTCTATTCTGGCCTTGTTCAGGTGCACCTGTTCCTCCAATAGCTGAATACTAATGGCTGCATGTCCAATTTCATTTTTCAGGATCGGCTCATCAAGGGCTCTGATACATTGGACCTTGGCTTCATCCTCATGCTGCCTTGTCTGCAACATCCCTGTAATTGTATCATGATCAGGGAATTCGTGTAGCCTATGTTCAGCCTCCACTTGACAGCGATTATAGGTGACCAGGGCTCTTCTAAAGAACTCTGTACATGCTCCCTTCGTTTTCTTCACTGTCTTCTGAAAGTCCTCTGCAGTAATAATAGCAAACTCGATCAGATCGTGGTCCTGCTTCAAAGCCTTCTTATCTTTAACTGGTAGCTCAGCTGGGACTTCTTGATCATCTTCTACTCTGGTTATTCTTGAAGTCAGCACCTCCAGGATGTCTTGTGATCTGTCCACGAAATAAGATGCTGTATTTAATATTTCATCCAGCCTGCCATCAATCTGCAAGATTTGACACCTTTCTTCTTCCAAGGCTGTTTGTAGTTGCAACATCCTTGCCTTTTGAGCCAGGATGTGATCTTTGATGGGCTGCAGATCTACCTGCTGCTCCTTGGCTGCCTTCAGTTGCTCCTGCAGATCTCTAACATATAAGGTATTGGATTCATAGATGTCCTTCTGCTGCTCCGTCAGCTCTTCTATCTTTGTTTTCATTTGTTCCCTTAAGTCCTGAATTTCTTGATGTGCCTTACTCAAGGCTTCTTGGGTAGTTTCTTTCGCTTGTGCTTCCTGCTGGATAACATGAATCTCATGCTTCGTGACCTCCACCTCTTTGAGTGCAAGCTCGTATTTTCTTTTTAATCTGTTGCTCTCCTCTCTCTCCCTTCTTAAGGTGTCCCTCAGCTGAGCAGAGGTTTTCTTGGTTGAGTCCATCTCTTTCATCATTTGATCTACATTGTCCTCCGTAGCGTCTAGTGCTGCTCTGCCAGCCCTTATGACAAATTTGGGATCTTTATCCGTTCCGACCATCACAGCTTTGTTGGTTATCATGGTACTGGCCATCCCTTCAGCCCCTACCTTTTGCTCAGTTCTTCTCATGATTCTTTTGGTTGCCCTATCGTAATACACTGTGCTAAAATCAGGAACCTCTTCCCCTTTCTTAGGTGTGAAGGGTACTAACTGGAGCATAGGGGTGGAAGGAATGATGGTAGTGGACACTTGCATGGTCTGCACCTCAGGGTTTTCCCCACCTTGACTTTGTTCTACTTGTGATCCAGAAGCCTGCTGCTGTGTCATCTCTATCTTCTCGGCCTCTTGTTGTCGAAGCTCTTCATCTATTTTCCTCTGAGCTTCCTCAGTTGCTTGCTTTACCTTTTCAGCTGCTTCCTGGGCAGCTTTCTTCTTTTCTTCTTCTCCCTTCTGGGACCATTCTGCAGCTTCTTGCTCTAGTCTCTGGGATTCTTCCCTGATTCTTTTAGCTGTTTCTTCAGCCCTAGCCTGCTCAGCTTTCTCCTGCTCAGATCCACCTTGTGGTTTGAACCTCTTACCGAGCACTGTCATGCTAGCGGCCCTCCTGAAAATAGATTCATCCCTGTCAATGTGATGAGTGTACTCATAAAATACTTTATGCTTCTTGCAGTGCTCGGCCATTCTCTCGTGAGTATCATTCCGTCTGAAGGTCATCTCCCCGAAACGGAACTTTTCTAGTTCCTGTATGAATTCAGGATCCTGCTTCACATTTGCAAAGCTACAACTACCTAGCTTGAACGGCAGAGGAGGGTAGGAAGACTTCTTCTTCTGGAATAGGAAATGCCCAACTCCATCTATATACACCTGTCTGACAGCTTCCTTGTGTATGATATAATCTGTCGCATACTTGGGCAACAGATAAGGGGTCTTTGACCCACCAAACATCCTCAACTACATCCCATTTTCTGTCAAAAAATAGTCACCAAACTCTTCTATGACCTGCATGGCCTCCTCTGACATATAGTTGGATTCCTTTTTGAATATGAGAGTGAACAGAGGCATGATGAACTGTTCACAGATCTCTCGATAGAAATTATGGTATTGATTAACTCCCAACATTTTATATGCTACATATACGGGCATCCTATTCTTCTCCCAAACACATTTAAGCCCGGGGAAAGACTGGTGGCACAGTATGCAATCAATTAGGATTGAGCTCATGTAAAATTCAGACCTTCTCCGTTCCTTTCCTTCTGAAGCTGCAGCCACACAAGAGGAGAGGTTGCTGGAGACTATGCTCGCCCAATTGAAAATGGTTCCTTCTATTGCTATAAAAAACATTATGGGTACCCATTCCAACTTAAACAATTTGCCATTTGCCCTCCCAAAGATTCTGTTTAGCATTAAAGCTATGAACCTGTAAGTGGGCCTGAGAGTGGCTGTGTCATAGTCTTCAGTCACTCTATGTCGGAAGATCTTTCCCGGTAAGAGCATTCTTTTCAAGGTCTCCACAAATTCCATCCGGAGGTCGTCCAACCATCTATCTATAAGGAAAAGCTGAGGCTCTGGTAGATGGTAAGCTAAAGCTACATAACCAGGGCTAAATGCAGCATAGCCCTGGCCATCAACGTTACAGATGAGCATTGAATTGTGGTTTGTATGTGGTAGCACCCATCTCATTAACTCGGAACACGGGAACAACTCAGGCCTGGTGGTGACCTTCATGATAGCTGATTTCTCTATATTGGCATATATGGGTGCCTCCTCTAGCCCCATATCTGGGACTTCTCTTCGGGAGATCATCCTGTAAATATCTCCCCACTTGTATTCTGGCTCCACCCCTATGACACATTGAGTGTCCTCATAAATGTATTCAATTTTTGTTTCTACTTCTGCGGCAGGAACCTCCTCTACTGCTGGGGCCTTCTTTCTCTATCTTTTAGACATTTTCAGATCTTCCTGCAATAAACAACATCATAGTATTGAGTAATTCCAATTTATAAACTTTGTGCAACAGTTTACTCTCTTTTAGGTATATTAGAATTATATCAGTGCATACAATCAACCCTCAGCTTTCATACTGAACAATTCACAAACATGAAGTGCTGTGCAATGTGTTATGAGCATGATAAATTTTTTACTGTAACACATCTTCACCAGGTTTTATGAATGAGTTGTTTTATGATTCATCCCATAAGCATTAAATTATCAGTCATATTGAGGTTGGCAAAAGAATACGCTATTACGAGGCTTGTCATTTTTATGAAAATGGTATATAGAAGTGACATGAGCACAATCTATGCAGGTGCATCATACAACCATCATTTTACTGCCTATCACACAAAGAGAAAAATAAAAACCCCAGGCTTAACTAGTCGATACTTCAGACCTACGGCCCATGGAACGCAAGCGACTAAACAGCGGAGAAAACATATTATGATGATAACCTTCTTCACCCACCTCGACGGGAAACGAGCCCATCTCTAGACCAGGCATTCTGATCAAAAAACTGACTCACGCTACCCTTCCTTTTACCCTACCAAGGCTCAGCGCTCAATAGCAAAACCAGGTCGCGCCATCCCGGACTGTAAACAGAGAGTCAAAAAGAAAATCCGCGGCGACTATGGCTAGTCCAACCCGACCCCTAGACAGAAGATGGTAACGCAGCTCCTAAATATTTCGTCCGCCCAATCAAGCTTGGCGCAGATGGCGTAACGGCCATCTGCGCCTCAAAACCCCATCATTGACGAATCCCATTACTACTGAACCGGGTGCAGGCGGCACGGCGGCCACCTGCACCCTGCTTCTCCTCCGTGCTCAAAATGGGATTGAAATGGCAGAGAAAACCGAAAAACGGGCTCTAAAAATAAAGGCGAAAGAAAAACCCCCCTTCCTCTAACCGCCAACTATTCGACCCGGGAACCCTAACACCGGCGCGAACCATTAGGTGGACGACCGGGGAAAACCCAACAACGGAGAAAACTCCCCGCGCTAGCGCAACGGGACAACGGGTCTGATATCTTAAAACCCCCACCGCGTAAAAGAAATCTAAAAAAAAATGATGCTAAGAGTCACGATCCTACCTGGCAATCCACCAAATGAGGGAGGTGATGATAGCTAGACTTCTTCTCCTGCCACCTGGCCACCGGTACCAACAAGTAGCTCTCACGCGCTCGTAAACTCAACAGCTCACTTCACCGCAACCACGCCTTCGAAAACAACAAAAAAAACCCCGTTTGTCGCCCAACATATATAAACACATCCACACGTGCGAGAAGTCACATCAAGCGGGGCGGCTTCGAAATTTATGTCGGGCGGCACGAGCTTCATACCACCCGCAACGGCGGATCCCTCCTACCACTCTATCACCCACAACGGCGAAAATGGCTCAAAAACAAATCCTCGGGCGTCGGCGGAAAATATATCGGAAGCCTGGAGCTTGGGGTCCCCCGCAACGGTGGACCGCTCCCATCATGATACCACCCGCAACGGCGGCTACGGGTATAGAAAATCATCCGCTACGGGAAAGAACATCAAGAGTCGGAGGCCACCCGCAACGGCGGTGTGATAAACCCACGCGGTCCTGAAAGCCGCCCGCAACGGCGGGCTCGACATGGCCAACTACGAATCGAAAATCCTCCGCTACGGCGGCGCGATAGATGGTTAGGAGGATTTGAAGGCCACCCGCAACGGTGGGGCAGGCAAGAGAGATAGAAACCGAAAGGCGCCCGCAACGGTGGAAAAACAAGGAGAAATGCGTCCGACATGGAGACTTTGCAACGAAAATTCAAAAAAGCTTTTGCAAAATGACAGGGACTCAAATTCAATGGAAGTATTTAAGCATCTTAACTATAAAAAACCAGTCAATTTCTAGCATTCAAAATTCGGGAAGGAGCCATAAATCCATAAGCAAAACTCAAGAGCATGAAACTAAGCCAGGAAAATGGATAACTCAAAGTAAAGGAGGGTCCCAAAACTTTTTAGAATTTTGGGAGAATGTTGCAGGCGCAACACAACCATCAGGTGAACCTATCTCAATGTGTTCACAGCAAAGCAAATATCTAGTCTTAGGTACATCAAGGACCCAATCATCTGACAATATATCGTAGCATCAACCGTCTCTGATGAAGCATCACTTAACATCTTCAGGTTCGATGCCATAGGTGTGGTCATGTAGTCCATCATCCTGAACCTATTCAGGATCTCTACTACATACTTCCCTTGTCCACACCTCCATACCTAAAACAATAGTGCATCGACACATAACAGGAACATCACTGGTCTTTCGTCTTCAACCTTGAAGCAAAGGTTGGAATCCGCTTTACTCTTAGTAAAGCATAGAGTCATCAGTAATCTGCCCATCCTATCGTACCATGTCGAACCTCAATATATTCTATAGTCACTCCCTCTGAAGCAAAGCATCATACTCCCTCTGTCTTCTATGCTCTATGCACTGAAAACATTCTGTACTAGAGTGATAAGTAGCTTCCTATGCTACTAATATTCTATGTGACCATCTAGTGTATAGACTTACATCTTCAACCTTGTAGCAAAGGTTAAGATCTTCATCAGGCTCATCATGTATGTGTTTAAACTCTTACTGGCTGCAAATGTCTCTTCGTAGTCTAGGCCTTCTTTTCGTGAGAAGCCTCGTGCTACGAATATTGCTTTGTATCCCACGATGTTTCCATCTACTGCATGATGGAACTATGAACTTTTCTTCAGGTCTCGATACTGCGCTCTGACATCCTTCTTCTTGAACTGGTCTTCCCTTTCTTCTTGGTGGCTGGAAGGTTCTGCATCAATGATGTCACTGCACTCGTCATATTATTCTTTGTCTTTGAACTGTCGTCACTTGTTCTTCGGAACAAGTCTTCATTCTTCTTTGCTTGTAGGCGATTATGTATGCGATCTTTCCTACAAGTCAAATGCATTTGTATGGTTAGAAACATTTCATAAGGAATATTCATACTAGAAAATTCTTATGCATAAGTATATGATCATGCAACTACTTTAGCCAATACAACATTCATCCATATCTCACTGAAACTTTCTAGACGCCTTCCATCTCTACCAGGACAACATTGAGATTGTGCACTAATCCAATATGTCAGCAAAGAGGTTCCATTCTAGATCAGTAGCAATGGAGATTTGTATAGAACCATGAGCTACTTACCCATCACATGCATATTAGTAGTATACTGTCATTAATGCAAAACATCCTATCATGCATAATACAATAACTAAATATAAACAAATTCATAACAAAACAATATCATGAAATGACAATTGAATACTTATCTTTATTTGTTTCGTGGGTAAACTGCTTCTTGATCCTTCATCTTCATCGTCTTCTTCATTCATGGTAGCATCGTTTCTTATCCAAATGATAAGGAGGATAAGAAGTTCTTCAAGAGTTGAGTTCTTCATATTCCTCATTGCTTGAGGGATCTTCTTTCGATGGCGAGATCTTGATCTTCAATTGCTCCCATCTTCTCTTCTCTTCTTATGATTCAAGCTTCTTCTTCTTCCCAAAGTCTACTGAATGTAATCACTTCCTTCTGGCACACTTCCTCGCATGAATGAATCCCATGATCCTAGGAGGCCTTTCAAGGTGGCCATCACCACTTCTACATTCTTCACTTCTGCTTCAAGTTGTTCTTGATTTGAGAGACTCTTATGACTGCATGGTCACTGCATTCTAGATCTTCACATTCTTCAACTGGTTTCTTTAGGTCATATTCTGATTTTTGTTCTTCGCTTCAAATAGCTTGAAATTCTGGAACAGCTTTGCTTGCAATAGGTAGTGCTCTGTAATGCACATGTGCAAGCCTTCTATGTCAAAGCTCATTTGGCTCTACTGTGTCATGGATCAAGGCTTGTTCTGGATGGCCCTTCAATTTGTACAAGCCTCCTTCTTGTTCTCCAATCACTACCACATCATCAATAGTCTTTCCTTTTGGCCACATGATGACTTGACCATCTATGAATGCCACCCGCATTCCTTTTTCATCCAATGCTGAAATGGATAGAAGGTTCTTCTTCAGTCCTGGAACAAACAATACTTCTTTCATTGTTAGAGACTTACCAGAGTCTAGCTTGTATGAAGATTCCCCACTACCTTTTATTGGATATTGGTAGTCATCTCCTAGTTTCACCTTGTGAGTTGATTCTTGTTCTGACAGTCTTACAAAGGATTCCTTGAATCCCGTCATATGTTTGGAATCCCCACTGTCTATAATCCAATCATCACTTCCATGAGTAATGTTACCTGTGAGAGCTGATATCAGAACATATTCATCCTCACTTGAAGAATCTTCACTTTCATATCTGGATCTCTTTCTGGATGGTTCATCATCCTCTGCAGCATGAGCATGATGTCTTCTTTGGCCTTGACCAAGTTCTTCTTGTGAAAGGCTTCTAACCTCGTCTCCCTCTGAAACTGGAACCTCGATACTCATGTAGGTGTCCAATCCATTTTCTTCGGAGAGATCAAATACTTCTATGCTTGGAATTTGTCAACTTCACCAAGCTTATAATCTGTTATGATAGATCACTTTGAAATGAGAGCCTCAAATGAAAATAGCAAAGGATTAGATCTTACCAATTTGAGGTGTCCGTCTTAGTTCTGGAGCTGGCTGATCTAGGGTTTTCCATAGAAACCCTAATTTTCAAAACTTGGAATCTTTCAAATCTGATTGGATAGATAGATATATCTCTTCAAATGGATTTTTCTAATGTAATCCTTTTCTAAAAACAGTGGAGGGAAGCTCCCAGAACAGGAAGCCCTAGATTTCCAATTTCTTCTGTAGAAATGCCTGTTACTGTTTCTGTGATATCTCCGAAACTACTGATCCTCGGTGTCTAACATTTCACACTCAATTAACCTTGCATGTCCCTAATCCAACACCATAGGTTTCATTAGAATTGGTTTCACCATTTGGTATTTATGATCATTTTCCCAAAGTGAACTGTTATAGGAATGTTCAGAATAGAGAAGTTGTACGGCATGCCACGTGTCACTGGTTCATCTTCTGAGTCTGATATTCACACCAAAGAAAGTACATTCTGTGCCCTTTCTGGAAAATCTTCAGGAATTCCATTTGGACTTTTGTAGCCCAGGATATTGCAATTCTCCCCAGGTGTCCTGTTTATGGATGATTTCTGGAAGAGGCTGGAACCCTAACTTGGAGAGATCATATCTCCCAGAATATAGTGCATCGGAGGCAGAATTTTGGATAAAGTGTTATTTAGTATTTTATCTTTAGCCCCTACAATTTTTAGCTTCTGAGACTTCGCCAAACTTGGAATATAGCGACTGTACCAAAACGTATCAGTTTTAGTATTTAGGGTTTTTCCTAGCTCAGGGTCAACTAGGGTTTGACTTTCCCAGAGTTTCACCCAACCAAATTTCTTGATCCAGGTCTCTAAACTTCAGTTTTGATGAAGAGAAAAATCCTATGTTGGTCTCACTCAAAAATTCCTCTTCTGTAGAAGGCCCTAATTTCCACATCGAAACTGAAAATGCTTGAAATTGAATTCCGCTTCGACAGAAAGATGCACCCTTCAATGGAGAGTCATCCTAGCATACTTTTGCTGAAAGATTGTGGAGAGAGACCCAAAACATAAGAATCCCTATCTTCTGTAGCTGCACAATGTCTTCTTCTCAGGTTAGCTCTGATTCCATGTTAGTTTTTCATCACATTAAGCTAGCATTATGATCTTAGGATCTTTTCACTGAGAGAATAACAAGCACAGCAATAAAACATAAGCACATCACAAGAGACAAGAGACACAAAGAGTTTTCCTCAGGGAAACCATAAAGGATAAAACCCCGCAACTTTCTTAGAGATAGAATCAGCACCAAAACAGTAAGAGATCTCCCAAAACAGCAGTAGTCTTCTTCTTCTGTCTAGTCCCAGTATTTCCTTCTTCACTAGTGCACCACACTTGAGTGAGTGAATGATGTGTATGATAAATAGAGAGTCTCACTCTCTATTTATATTCTTCCGTTCACTTGAAGTGCATTTAATCACGTAGGCTCAACTTAACAATTACTTACTCGAGCCTACACCTTAATTAGTGTATAATAACTTGAGTGCCCCGAAACTGTGGGGACTTACCTAATGACTTGACATGACTTGTTTACATTATTAATCTTCCCGATCGGAACATCAGGGCATGATCACATGACTCAAATACATAATAGAAACATCCCGGAATAAACATCGGGTTACAATACATAGAAGAATACATTTCGAAGTTACATATACATCAACACAACCCACTATGGGGAATATTTTGTCATGTTAGTCACTTCATCTTAAATAAAAAAATATTAAAAAATATTAAATATAAAATATAAATTACATATCAACTTAAATAAAATATAAAAAATCTTTAAAGTAGCATAGATCCATTTTAAAATGGCATCTATAAAGTACCAAGAGGGATCCAAATGGTAAAAAAATGTACACCTCAAGAAACTAGATCTTTCTATGTGCTTGATAGATTCGGGTTTAAAATGGATCTATGCTAGTGCTAATAATAAAAATAAAAATAAGAAATTTATTTTTATCATGAGTTACAGCGAGCTCACAATTATGCTAATAATAATAATAATAATAATAATAATAATAATAATAATAATAATAAATGCATAATAAGATCTTATTTTTTATTTTTTATTTCTATGGAACAAATGGACACTTCCCATCTATTTTTAAGTCGTGTTGTGTTTTTCTTCCCAACTTGGAATGTTTTTTGCTAAGTGACACGTGTTTTCTTTTTGAGGTTTGGTCGGTCCTTTGCCTATTGAGGATTAATGTTATGTCAAATATAAATAATATTGCCTACATTTTATTTATATTCTACAAAATCTGTATTTTTTATTATTGAAAAAATCATAATCAAAATAAAAATAAAATGTATGTTAGAAATGTTATAATAAGTTAATGGTGTGGGAGATGACAATTTAATGTGGGTCATGTCATGCGTTTTAGGGTTTCTATTTCCTCCTATTTTTGGTGAAATATTCCTTAAAATAGGAGGAATGAGAGAAAGGCTCAATTTGTCTTAGCAAACTTGTTCTAGGTGAATTCCATAGCCATCATGTTAAACCAAAATGTGGTCCACTTTGTGTTTGTATGCCCCCATGATATATGCAAAAAAAGACCTATCATGAACATCTCTCTATAGTAGAAATTACAAACAATGAATTTGAATTGTTCTTCATGATTATCTAGCGTAATCCTCTCCATGGCACATAGATAGCCTATTGTCTTGTGTACCATGAAGATGTCAGGCTAAAGGATGTTAATGTTGTCATCAAAAAAATAAAAATAAAGAGAGCCATCTAGTTTCTTTATTGTTATCCCACCATATTCAAGTGTTGAATAAACTACTAACCTCTCATCATTGTCCCTAGAGGCAATCACTAGAGGTGATCTGACCAAGGTTGAGAAAGTCATGTGTGTGGTTTCCTACTCTACTAGTTTCACAAAGAGATTCTTGAGAATAGGTCATAAGTTCAATCTCGTGTATGTGAAGTTCATTCATTAGTACGTGGGACAGGCTACAAAAGAGGATGAGTTCTACAATGAATATGAGGATATAGCTACCCTCAAGAAGGATTATGAGGAGGTTGGCATCATATCTATAAAGGGAGAGGAAGATGATGAGGGAAACGAGTAATACGGAATTGTTTTTGGTTTCCTAGATTATAGTTTATGAGGTTTTGTGTGGTATTGATCTTCATGTTGAGAACAATTCTTTGTTTATTGTGTTGTTCTTTTTATTATATAGTGTAATCTTAGGCATGTTGTTTTAAAATCTTTAGCATGTAGGTCTTATGGTACTTTGTTATATAACTATTTATAAGTTAAATAAATAAAACATTGCGCCATAACTAATTTTTAGATGATAAAAAGAGCACATATGGATATTTGTTCAGTTTTGGATCAGGATCAGTAGCATGGGAATCAAAGAAGCAGCCCATAGTAACATTATCCTCTGCTGAGGTAGAGTATGTTGCAGCAACAGTAGCTGCATGTCAAACTGTGTGGGTGCGAAGAACTCTTTCTGACTTACAACATGAACAGAATGAACCAACTCATATTTTCTGTGACAATAAATCAGCAATTGCACTATCAAGAAATCACATTTTTCATAAAAGAAGTAAACATATTGATACAAGGTATCATTTTATTGGAGAACTGATAAACACCAATGAAATCAATGTGGAATTTTTCACATCAAGAAATTAGTTTGCAGATCTATTTACAAAACCATTGGGAAAATATTTGTTTGAGCTTCATAGGAAAAACATTGGGGTTTGTAAGCTGTAACAGAAATGAAGTGTTACAAAATTTTTTTTTTTGGATGAAGTAATTAAGGGGGAGAATGTTGGAGTTGTTAATTACTCCACCGCTGGCCACAACAATTCTAAAGAGGCAACACCGCCCATATTGCAACCAGTGAAACAATGAAGAGTCAAATTGCTATCCGTCGAAATTTTCCAGAGCTGCAATAAGCCACACCGCCTCACTGCCTTATGCAAAGAGACAAACATAAGATTATTTAAATTATACAAATTCATTTTAATCTTCCAGCAAAACACATCCAAACATTTGAAGAGTTAGCGCACTTCTCAAATCTGTCAGACTGTAATAGACAGTAAATTAATTACAGAGAATCCCTTTTTTGTATAAACAAAGGGTCAATTTGTATTTAATGATAGAATTAGCCATAATCCTATATATACCTAGCATGTAAATGATATTATGTAAGCTGAAAATGCACAGTAGAGAGTAATTGAAACTCAGTTGAAACTCTAAAGTTTCTTTGTGTAATTTTGTGTTTTACAATGTTTCTGGAAAAACTCAGTTTTATTTTTAATATCAGTTTGTTGTAGCAGCTGAAGTTTATTTTGTGTGAATGTTGTTTATTACTTCCATAGAATATTTGTGCTAAGTTTCTAGACGTAGGGGTTATTGAATCATTGAAATATAGTGAGTTGTGCATAAGCTATGAGTGTGCTTTAGGTGAGTTCAGCACTCAAAACTAACTAAAATAAGGTGTTTTAATTGATTTTAGCTGTAAAAGCTAGTTGGAATATCATTTGGAGAGTACCGGTAGCAGTAGAAGCCAAGCTGCAACAATCCTGTAGGTGATGGGTTGATTTTTTCAGCTCTGTCAATAAAGTTGTACATTGCTGAAAGTGTTATTTTTGAGCTGTTAGTGAATTTTTTAGTGATGCGTAAGTTGAGAGAGGCACTCCCCTGCCTTTCCCACACCTCCACGACATGATCAAGAAATTCACTACACTTTTCCAAGTCTCCCATTTTAATTAACAGAATGCAGATATGAAAGAGAAGAAGATGGATAATGAAGACATAGAACATATTTCAGAAAGGAGCAAAGAGGTTTGAATGAATGATCCAAGCATAGATTTAAAAAAGGAGAAAAGATGTATGAATGAATGAATGATCCAAGCATAGCTTTAAAATAGGAACAAAGATGTATGAATGAATGATCCAAGCATAGATGATGTATGGTTTTATATTTTATATATTTATTTAATTTAGGTTTTACAAAGTTTCTAGATGAATCAAATCCACAAATTTTAGACATGTGTTTGCATTTTTGCTCAGAAAGACAGCCCCCGCGAGAGGATATACGCTCCTCAACTTTTGGAGACCCTTTGCAAATCCAAAAACACCTTTCACATAGTAGCGTGAACCCAGAGTTCAATTGACAACCGGACTCGAGAATGACCCATCCCCAAATTGTAATTATCCCAAATTGTAATTGTAATTATTGACTACGTTTTAAACCAGTAATAAAAATATATAAACATTACTCAAAAAATAGGATAAACCAGTAATAATAATATATAAACATTACTCAAAAAATGACCTATAAACCAATAATAATAATATATAAACATTACTCAAAAAAATAGAATACACTATTAATTTCAATGACTTGATATTAATATCTGTGAAATCTTTTAATGTTAATATAACAACTGCATTTTTGTAAATATAACTGGAAAATTATCCTAAATCCTACCTTAAAATAAAGAGATGTTGTTCTAAAAAAATGTGCATCTCAATGGGTGTATGGGAAAGAAGTGAGAACTTATCAGTTATATCCCCGAGTTTCTTTCTGACCATTCCACATGTTCGAATGGCCCCATAAGTTTTCTCAAAAAATAAATTAGCTCTGAGTCTACACTTATCACAACCTAGTAAATAAATCTATTGCTGAGACTTGTTTATAACTAAAGGGATGCCAGGTTGCCCCACAAACTAGAATTGTAACTTGATAATTTAATATGCTTTTGCTTGTAGGGAATCAACTTGCTTCTAAACATCCTTGGCCTCCTCAAATGCATAGGCCAATTCTTTTTCATAGACACTTAAATCTGGTGCTTGGACATAGAGAGATTGAAAAGCGACAATGCTCTTTAAAAAAAAATGCATGGGAAACAGTCTAAGCACAGTTTTGATCTGCATTTTTCTATTTTTTGTAATGATTTTATTGATGGTTTCCAACTATTAAATCCATAAGGAAAAATATTTGTAGACCAATGTTAGGAAGTGGATTTCTACAAACATAAAGGGTGCAGAAGCTTTGGCCTTGGAGATAGCTGAAATTTAATAAATTATGGGTTGCGAAAATAACCTACATCTGAAATTTAAAAAATTGATAATTACAATTTGAGGATGGGTTGGTTCAATTGAACCATGTGAAATTCCTTCTAAAAAACCATGCAAGTCTTTTTAAACAACTCATGGTAAATTGCACTCAACAAGACTTGTCAAATTTTTTTACCACATTTCAATTAAAAATAAACAAAAATAAAAAATAAACCACTTCTAAAAAAAAATCATAAAATTTCAAAAAATATATTATTTCAAACACTAATCAATACCTTCATTTCCAAAGATTTTTTTTCATGAGAATTGTACCATTTGTAAATTTGAGCATATAGATCTGTAGACAAATACACAACTCACAAAGAAGATCTCACAATTTACTCAGCAATTGAAGAATGAAACAGTGCAAAAGGCTTGCAGCTGTGAATGCTTTCATTAATCAAAAAAGTAATCCGATGATAATTACAATGAAGTAAAATGGCTTTAATAGCCACAAGCAATTCGAATCCACATGAGGAATTTCAAATTGATTAGACTCTACTTGATTGTAGGTAACCAAGACCTTGTCTAAATCATTATCGGAGGACTCAGTGGTTAACTGACCTTGTCTAAACCATAACCGGAGTTC
>LPNX010921406.1:51263-75002 GCA_001517045.1 Pseudotsuga menziesii
TAACCTTGGTTGGTTTCGGCACTCCCAGTGGATTCCTATATTGTAGGGATTGGTCTAGGAGGCTCCTAAACTTATGCAATCAAGTGCAATAAGTGGAAGTGAGCCTCAATTAGTGTTCCCCACACTTTAGTAACTGAAACATGTGCCCCAATTAATTCAAGTGGACCAAATGGTGTTAATGACAATAAATAGACTGGATGGACTCTTGATTTAGACATGACTCCCAAATTAGACATATGACCAAATTTGGACAAGGGAGGATTAATAATCCTAACACCCCCCCTAAATGCTAACTTGGACAAACTGTGGGCCCCGGTAACTAAGACCATAGGTCACCCATTACATCAAGTAAATAAAGTAACTTCTTAATACAAGGAGTCGAGGCAAAAACCACATGGGAAAAAAGCCCTTCCTCTAGCTAAGCAGGTAGAATCAGGTCTCAAGTTTGAAAAACTTGAAAATATGTTGCTGCAATCTTCATCTCTGTGAGTTAGTGAAGCAGCATGCATGGTGTGTTGTGCATAGGTATTTTGGGGCCTGGCATGTAGACTTCTCCTTCTTCTCCAAAAATGATGATGGGAGGAAGGAGGAATGTAACCTTTGTCTCTTTCTGAATGAAGAGGTGTATGATCATATCCATTCTTCTGAATGTAGTGAGACTGATCCCTTGCCATATTTCATCTTACAGGAAGTCTATTGCATCTCCCTGAAGAAGGTAAAATAGTATGACAGAGTGCAAGAGTCTTTCCTTTTTGAGTGTCAGGTGAGTTTCCAGTCATCTTCTTAGCTTCCAGTTTGGAAGTAGGGATTGAATCTAGATTTGAGTCACCCTGAATCTCAATGTCATAAACTGATATAGATGGATCTGAAATACTTGTAAAAGAAGTAGATGCAATGTTTTTACCTTCCATTACAGGTGGCTGCTGAGAGTGCACTGGTTCTGAAGGAGACATGAAATGTGAGAACTCATATGCTTTTGAAGCATGATTTGCAATACCCTTTGCTATGATGCTCCCAGTAGAGATATCTATGATCTCCACTGAGTCAGGACCAAAGATCACTCGCTTTGGAGATCCAGTATGGGTCATCTGATAGACAGATAACAGGTTTGAATCCAGGGAGGGAACAAACAACACATCTTTGAACCTTCCATGTTCAATTTGGATAGAGCCCTTCCCTTTGGTTTGGACTTTACTATTATTGCCCATCTGAATACTAGGACCATCAAAGAACTGAAAAGAAGAGAATAATTCTCTAGATGCAGCCATATGGTTGGAAGCTCCAGAATCAATGAGGAAGGCAGGTGTTGATGTGTAGCAAGCCTTCAGTGCATGTCCTTTCCTTTGGTATTCTTCTTCTTCTTCTTCAGAGTCTTCCTTCCTTGTGCTAGAAGGTACATAAATGTTGTGCTTTTTCAAAAGAAGAGCCATTTCATCAAGTTGTCTTCTCATACAGGAGCTTTCTGAATGGAAGCCCCTTCCACCGTAAGGGTATAGGACCTTGCCTTTGCCATTCTTCTTGCTTCTCTTCAAACCTGAAGGTTCTTTTGACTACTCAGACTCATCTCTTTGCTTCCCTTTATCATTCGCTACCTTATCTCCTCTTGCAACTAGAGCTAGATCTTTGGGAGATCAAATGATCCCCATTTGGATCAATTTATCATTCTCAGAAATAAGAGATTGGATGAAAGCATTAAGAGTGGGCATCTTCCAATTTGGAGTAGTGAGCCTTACTGTTTGGAAGGTGGATACAAAGACTGAGTATTCTGCATTGAGCTTTGTGAGAATGGCAAGGATGAGCTGGTCTTCATCCTTCTTCACTTTGCATTGCTTCAACTGATATATCAGGTTCTTGAACTTTGAGAAAAATTCACTTAGAGATTCAAAATTGGATGGATTGAGAGTAATCAGATCATTTTCTAGCTGATGGATCCTCATCTCATCATGCTTATCAAATAAGGAAGCAAGCTTGTCCCAAACCTCCTTAGGAGTGTCCAAGTCTTGGATGTGAAATTGAAGATCTCTAGAAACTGAGGAGAGCATGAGTCCAATGGCTTCATCAAGCCTGTTCATGTACTTAGCTTTGTCTTTATCTGATTCTAGCTCTTCCTCTATTTCTTCTATGAGTCTGAAGAGATGCTTGGTGTGGAGCAATACTATCATGTCATCCTTCCACTGGTGATAGTTGAAGGGAGTGAGAAGCTCTATTTGATGAGCCATTTTGAATGTAATAGGAAGAACTGAGTTGCTATAGCGAATGTAGTGAGAAGAAAGGGCTGCTTGTAGCGAATACTGTAAGAGAAGCTGATAACCTGTCACACAATCAAACATACAAAGTAAGGTCGACAGTCTGCACTTTTGGAATTTCCTTCACACCCAGCATAGTTGATTAAGCAAGCTTGATCAACAATTTCTTAACTTGGAATATTAAGTGGTAAATTCTCCACTTCTGGTGCAGTACTAGAAAAAAAATTGATCTGGCTGGAGATCTAAGGAGGAGAGGAGTCTTGTCCATTGAGGCTCTGATACCGTGTAAATTTGAGCATATAGATTTGTAGAAAAATACACAACTCACAAAGAAGATCTCACAATTTACTCAGCAATTGAAGAATGAAACAGTGCAAAAGGCTTGCAGCTGTGAATGCTTTCATTAATCAAAAAAGTAATCCGATGATAATTACAATGAAGTAAAACGGCTTTAATAGCCACAAGCAATTCGAATCCACATGAGGAAGTTCGAATTGATTAGACTCTACTTGACTGTAGGTAACCAAGACCTTGTCTAAATCATTATCGGAGGACTCAGTGGTTAACTGACCTTGTCTAAACCATAACCGAAGCTCATCGGAGCTCTAAAACACAACTCAAGTGTTACATTCAATGTTGACTAAGGTTAACTAACTGTGGTAGGTGAGAAATGTGCCCCACATGTGTACAGTCAAGTAAACCTAGCACTAACTAAATGTGGAGGACTAGAACTGAATGTAACTGACTCCTAACTTAGCTTAACTAGTCATTAACTGAAGTGAACTGACCTTGGGTGGTTTCAGCACTCCCAGTGGCTTCCTAAATTGTAGGGATTGGTCTAGGAGGCTCCTAAACTTATGCAATCAAGTGCAATAAATGGCAGTAAGCCTCAATTAGTGTTCCCCACACTTTAGTAACTGAAACATGTGCCCCAATCAGGTCAAGTGGACCCAATGGTGTTAATGACTATAAATAGACCGGATGGACTCCCAATTTAGACATGACTCCCAAATTAGACATATGACCAAATTTGGACAAGGGAGGATTAATAATCCTAACACCATCCATCCATGAATTATAATGAAACAAAAATAAGATAGGCTAAAATTCTGAATTCATTATTATACTTTCAAATTGCTAAAAAGATTACAGTTATACTATTACTGGATAAATAGATCCTTATTTACAGGATGTGCTACATATCAGGTCATAAAATCCTTGTAATTTTTTTTTCCAAAACCTTCAAATTATCTTATTTCTAGATTACAACATTTAAATAATTAAAAACCCATAAAAATGCAAATCTAAACATCTACAATATCAATATTTTGATCCACTTATATGTTAATTTGCATTTCAAATTATCTTTTATTGGACAATATGCCTGCTGCAATAATTACATTATTGTTATGGACATTGATTCCATATTGACAACAGACTCATCAAACAGAGAGATGAGTGAGTGCATTGATATAAATATATTGCATGGAAATCTAAAAGACCAAACCTTTTATCTGAACAAAGAATTTGAAAGGAAGGCCTACTAAACAACCCATGCTTTTAAAACCATGTGCAAGCAACCTAAACCCTATACAATAAAACCGTGGGTTGTTTAGGAGGCCTTGCACCTGGTTTTACAACAATTTTCAAGGTCCTCCTAAACCATGCATGCTAAGAAACCATGTATTGCATGGTTTTAAATAGGGGTTTTTTAATTAAGGAACTTTGAAAATGTAAAGGAGACATACCTACATAGACATTGAAAAAAATTAATTACACATTTCACTCTTGAAAATGATTGGTAGGCCTCTAATTCCTTAGTGGATTTGATCCCTCTAATTCCTACACACACATTGAAAAAAATTAATTGCACATTTCACTCTTGAGAATGATTCCTAGGCCAATCCCTCTAATCCATGAGTGGATTTGATCCCTCTAAAAACAATAGCTTATTATTTTAATTGATTATCATGTTATATAATTCATAGATTGTGATTGCCAATTGTGGTGAGGTATTTAACACGTATTATTTCACTACAAAAACTAAAGATACTAAGGTTACATGGATATATTCCTTGGGCACATGTCATATCAATGGAAAATTTGATGGCATGTAATTATTAGCAAAAATATATTGACCTTGCATATGGTTTTAAAACCATGTGCAAGGCCTCCTAAAAATCCATGCAAGGCCTTCTAAACAACCCATGGTAAATTGGAGGTTTGTTCAATTTATTTTTACCAAATTTCAATTAAAAATAAAAAATAAACTACTCCTAATTTTTTTTATAAATTTTCAAAAAATATATTATTTCAAACACTAATCAATGCCTTCATTTCCAAATATTGTTTTTCCATGAGCATTGTACCATCCATCCATGAATCATAATGAAAGAAAATTAAGATATGCTCAAATTCTAAATTCATTATTATACTTTAAATTCTGAATTCATTATTTTCAATTTAATTATAATTGTACCTAAAAGGGTGAGGTGTTTATATTCTTTTTAAACTTAATTGGAGCTAGCAGGAGGCTATATTTCCATGGTTTTGCCAATATAACATGTTATTTTGTCATATCTGGGATGGCCATTTGATTGTATCCCATATGCAGCCACGCCTTCGGATCAAAATGATGGTCTGTTTTGGGTCTCACAGTCCAAAGAACAGTTCTCATTCTTCTCTGCTCTACGTTGCCTATTGGATTGTTCTAGTGTAATATGAAACCAATTCTTCTACTCTGTGGTCACGATGAAAGCATTAAATTAACCTAGAAAGCACATACATTGTTTTCTGCCTACCTAATTTGGTTACACAAGCCTTCCTACATCCACTCAGGATTTATCATGATGAACCATATTTTAATTTATTTTATTTCATTGAGAATTGTCTCTATGTTTTCAACTAAACCTGTTCCTTTCAATGCTAATCAAACTCCAGTTTTTTGTCGCCGCCCTTGACTGAAACCAACCTAGATCCAAATCCTAGGCTCTATCAAGCACCGAGAGGGGTCAAATCTCCCGAGGTGCAAACCTCTCCTCAAATAGCTCCTTGCCTGCAATACCTGAGAAGAGGTTTGCACCTCGAGAGATTTGATCCCTCTTGGCACTTGATAGAGCCTAGGATTTGGATCTAGGCTGGTTTTAATTTTTAAGAGACCAAAAAAAACTTCTTGCTTCACTAGGGATTCATTGCATAGAGAGGTGAGATGTACTCGCCAACCCACTATGGGGAAGATTCTGTCACGTTAGTCACTTCAACATTAATAAAAAATATTAAAAAATATAAATTACATATCAACTTAAATAAAATATAATAAACTTTAAACTAGCATAGATCCATTTTAAATTGGGATCTATCAAGTACCGAGAGGGATCCAAATGGTAAAAAAAATGTACACTTCAAGAAACTAGATCCCTCTCCATGCTTGATAGATCCGAGTTTAAAATGGATCTATGCTAGTGCTAATAATAAAAATAAAAATAAAAGAATTTTATTTTTATGGGACTTACAGTGACCTGGCCATTATGCTAATAATAATAATAATAATAAAATGCATAAGAAGATCTTATTTTTTATTTATATAATTTTTAATTTTAATTTTTACGGACAAATGGACACTTCCCATCTATTTTTAAGTGTTGTGTTTTGACTCCCAACTTGGAATGTTTTTTGCTAAGTGACACGTGTTTTCCTTTTGAGTTTTGGTCAGTCCTTTTCCTTTTGAGGATTAAAATTATGTTGGATATAAATAATATTGCCTGCTTTTTTATTTATATTCTACAAAATTAGTATTTTTTATTATTGAAAAAATCAGAATCAAAATCAAAATAAAATGTATGTCATAAATGTTATAGTAATTTGATGGTGTGGGAGATGATAATCTAATGTGAGTTATGTCAAGCGCTTTAGGGTTTTTATTTCCTCCTATTTTGGTGAAATATTCCTTAAAAGAGGAGGAATGAGGGAAAGGCTCAATTTTGTCTTAGCAAACTTGTTCTAGGTGAATTCCATAGCCATCATGTCAAACCAAAATGTGGTCCACTTTATGTTTTTATGCCCCCATGATCTATACCAAAAAAAATACCTATCATGAACATCTATCTATGATAGAAATTACAAACAATGAATTTGAATTTTTCTCCATGATTATCAAGCATAATCCTCTCCATGGAACATACATAGCCTATTGTCTTGTGTACCATGGAGATGTTAGGCTAAAGGATGTTAATTTTTTCATCGAAAAAATAAAAATAAAGAGAACCATCTAGTTTGTTGATTTTTATCCCACCATATTCAAGGGTTGAATAAAATACTAACCTCTCTTCATTGTTCCTAGAGGCAATCACTAGAGGTAATCTGACCAAGGTTGAGACAATCATGTGTGTGATTTCCTACTCTACTAGTTTCACAAAGGGATTCTTGAGAATAGATCATAAGTTCGATCTCATGTATGTGAAGTTCATACATTAGTATGTCAGAAAGGCTACACAACAGGATAAGTTATACAACGAACTTGAGGATATAGCTACCCTCAAGAAGGATTATGAAAAGGTTGGCATCATATCTATAAAGGGAGAGGAAGATGAGGGAAACGAGTAGCAAGGTATTGTTTTTGGTTTCCTAGATTATAGTTTATGAGGTTTTGTGTGGTCTTGAACTTCATGTTGAGAACAATGCTTTGTTTATTATGTTCTTCTTTTTATTATATAGTGTAAGCTTAGGCATGTTGTTTTAAAATCTTTAGCATGTAGGTCTTATGGTACTTTGTTATATAACTAGTTATAAGTTAAATAAATAAAACATTGCGCCATAACTAATTCTGGCTTATGTTTCACAAGTGAATTTGACCACGAATTTCGATGGCCTAAATGTCTAATTTTTGACATATTGATGTCGGAAAATCGACAATTTTATTTCTTTTAAAACATTAGTGGAATTTCACATCAATTCCAACAATGAAATACACTCATCATATTTCTAACACCTAGTTTTCGAGTATTCAACATCCAATGGAACCCCAGATCTGTCAGTTATATGACGACCTCTCTTGCATCATTTTCTAATAGGCGATGTCCAATGGCACCCCAAATCCTTCGGTTATGCGATGACCTCTCCTGCATCATTGTTGAATAGGTGACATCCAATGGCACCCCAGTTCCATTCGATATGCGATGACATATCCTTCATCGATATCGAATAGCCGATGACTCACTCCACTACAGAATCCAACGTATCTCGTTACTACCTGTCGAATCATCGACAGACTGAAGGCGTCAATACTTTAGCATATTCGTCATATTTAATGGATATTCAATGACCATTTTCACCATTTAAAGGTCGTAAATATGATAACTCTGCCTTCTGTCCAGTCGTTGCATTGGATGGATATCCAACAAAAAATGCCACTCCAAAAATTTCAGAAAACTGACGGACCCATTTAAATCTATACAAAAAATGGCACATTTTCTCCCTATGACTATAGAAGGAATAATTCCTCTAACCTCCAGTACCCTTAAAAATTCCTTCAAATTGAGTGAATAGTAATAATTAATTGCAAAATGTAGAAGGACTAATTCCTCTCAACTCCAATTCCATTAAGTAATAAAAATTCCTTCAAATTGAGTGAAAAGTAAGTAGGAATTCAAAAAAGATGGTATTCAAAAATATTTGTCAAATATTTCATTTTGGGATCTATCTAATACTACTAGTGTTTAGAGATCTTGATTGTACTAAGGGTATTCCAAGTAGAGGCACAACTTCTTTCTTAGGTCCATTTTTTAATGGGAAAAGGAAATGCAAGCAATGAAACAATATGCAAACATGAAATTATGGTGAATATGTTTTTCTATAGTGATAGAATTGATGGATCAAACAATTCCAACTTTATATATATTTTTGACATGGTATCAAAGTGTGAAAGGAATTAAGGAGCCATATAGAAAGAACTCTTTTACCTTATGCAATATGAGAGGCCAAAGGAATTCAAAGTAAGAGAAAATCCCTCAATACATGCAACTGCAAAATCTTGGAAATTTTTATTTTAGAAGTGAACATGAATTTTAGAAGTTGAATGTATTTCTTTATATGAACATCTATCTATGAAATCCATAGTCAATCTAGTAGATCCTAGCGTTCTTTTATCAATTTTTTTGAGAGAAATGCCTCTAATTTCATAGCGAACAAAAGCATACAAGCCATTTTAGGATCCTTACATTTCATAAGTAAGTAAAACAATAGTCATGCCTATTTTCCATTTAGCTAATTTTTTTTTCCAAAAACTATCACCTAGATTTTGTATGATAATATTAATTTTCTTAAAAAAATCACCAAAAAGTGCGAGTAATTTATTGAGTGTATAACTAAAAAGTGTAGGTATTCATAAATGCAAGTGATTTCCCAAGTAACTACACACCATGCAAATTACAACAAACAAACAGTTTATTTCACTATCTGAAATGCAAAACCTTTTTTACCAACACTCCCAAAGAATAATAGGGTATCTAACTAAATAAAAAAAATGCATTCTTGCAAATCAACACTATCAAGATCAGAGTGTCATTTCAATTGAGTGTAGATCAGGTGGTTAGGAGGAATGTTGTTATCCTCCCTATCCGAGTTCAAATCTCACTTTGTGGCACTTTCTCCTTGGGATCCGACTCTGACTATGTACGTATTGGTTGAATGTAAATATTCTTGGTCATACCTTGATTCTCTGAAATATCAGGTGTTGGAATTCTTCAATGAAAATAAAACGTTATCAGTGTCACATTCCTTAGCTAGACATTAGGCATATCCATTGGTGTTTGTTATAGTGTTGCAATCACACCTTACATGTGTACATGTCATTTCAGATGTTTGGAGATAGTGTATAAATACATTTCATGATATATTTTCATGATGATGGCTAAGTAGATTACATGTTTTAGTTTCATTTTAAAACATAGTAATAATGTAATTTTCATTTTCTAATCAGAGAGAGAACATGGGTACATAGTTTGACTATTCCCAATATAGGTCCACTTCAAAAGGAATACCACAAACCAATATGATACAATTACACATAAGAGAAATTGCAAGAAACCATTCTCAGATATGTTTTGAATTAAAATCTTTTGATTATAAATATTTGATAGAGATCACATTTTTTCTTATGCATACTTCCTGGTGGAAAGCCCTGAAATCATTTGTATTGAATCTAGTTTTCCCATCACCCCTTTTATTATAACAATTCATTCCAAATGCTTATTAGCGGGAGATATTGCATTGCCAATAAACTCTTTAGCCTGGTAGGTCAAATTCTGTCAGTGCAATTTAGTGCAAATAAAGACTCAATTTATAAAAGTGAAATACATTTGAGGTGCCCAACTCTAGGAACACTTCCAAGTGCCACTCAAACATGTTATACCAAACTAAGATCTTTTGTTCTAAAATATCTATTATTCTCTAAAAAAAATGACTCGGTAAAGTAACAAAAGAGGAGTGCTATGAAGAATGAAAAATATGGTTTCTTACAAGAATATGACCAAAAACCACCCATTACAGAATTTCTTAGTCTAACAACTACACTATAAGGCTAACAAATTGTTGATTCCATTCTTCATAGATTTTGAGTTCATTTTGGGAAACTGAAGGTCTTACTTCTTGCAATTCATTCTTAAAATCTTGCAAGGAAAGAAACACATTTATAACAAACTAGAATATTATGAGAGCTACCTTATCAATCCCATTGCTATGAGGGATAAACTTAATGCAAGAAAGATAAACTATTTGGGGCGTACAAATTCATTTCCAAATGTTCTAACCTGGAACATAACTAACCTCGTGTCCTCTTTTTTTAAGTTAGCAATGCGAATGTATTTCCTTAAGGCTTCTCTAAGTGCTCCCATATTTAAGGCTTGACAATATTTTTCATATCTAATCCAAAATACCCTAAAATGACAAAATTTCCCAGCTCAATTGGAACAAGATAGATTAATGTTTAGTTCAATATAAAGCAAGCATAATCAACAACAAGATAGTAGAAATACAAAAAACATTAATATCCATGAACTCAAAGAATCAAATCACCTTCAGTAATCTTGCATATGCAAATTATATCGTGTTTTGAGAGTAAATAGTCCCTCATTATCCAATAAATCATTAACTATCCATGATATTGCTTCTACAGTAATATTGACGTCACGTTTAACTCCTTAAATGGACAGTTGGTTGCAAACAAGCTTGCAATCCATATTAATTGTGAAGACAAACCAACAAAGTAAATTCCAAATAAGTTGTACATGTAGAAGGTAGTGCCATGTATAGGAACATTGATAGACATCTACTAGCATATCCATTAAGTTAATAAGGATTGCATGTTCCATTCCTGAGATAATGCATTGCATTTGTAAATAGTTGCAAATATTACTAATAAAAAAGTATAGAATATAAAAATTAAATCGTAGAAAAATATTTTAATCCAATAAAGTAAACTTGCATTGGGAGTAGTGAGCATCAACTTTGTGCCTTTGAGGACTATAGCACAAATGATGTTGAAATCAGAGAAAATATTAGTTGAGATAAAGAGGGGAACAAATCTACAAAATGTATTTCTAGTATTAAAGCAAAACTGGTCCATTTAGTGGATTTTAATAGTCAAAGACCATAATGAAGTCAGATTGAAGACCACAAATGCATGAAAAACATGTTTTAGTTCTCTTTCAAAACCATTCTAGTTCTGGGCATTGATGTTGATTATGATGTCACCAAGCAATTCATTAGTAAGCATGTATTCTTGTCATGGTCATTGCACAACATGAGTTGTTGCAAGATCTACAAGACATGGCTAAACAGTAAATCAATAAGCCTAGATTGACTTGAAATTTACTTGGCCATGTGGTTTTATTGAAGATATATTCTCTGTATTTGTCAAGAGGAATTTTAAACAAGGCACACTTATAGGGAGAATGTGAATGCATGTTTGATCATGCTAATTCCTCAAGAGATTAAAAAAAAAGACACATTGGGAAAATAATTGGAGGCCTGTTACATTGCTCAATATTCAAATATTAGTTAATTGTCTGTCTAATCAAATCTTGAATACATTATCCATACCCCATAAACCTAAACAAGCAATATTTTTTAAATGGTAATTTATACTAGATAAACCTTATTACAGCCTTGAAATTCCTAAATGGGAAAGGAAAACTAGTCATGTTCACCCTAGATATGCTCACCTAGATGGTATTTCCAAGTTTTTTTACTAACTAGAACAAGACATATTCATGAATGTATCAACTAGGGTTTGTGATAATGGCTATCTCTGATAAAATATATGCTTCAGCATTACATCGGGGAATGATTTCCTTTCACAACCCACAGGAATGTGTCCTAGCATCAAGAAATGTGGTGTAAATACTTGTATTAACACAAAAACTTTAGATCAAAACACTTTTGAGTAGGTGCAGATGAGGCCAAGTGCGAGTCCTAGGTGAATTTGATGGTATAGGTATACTTCTAATAGCAAAACAACTTAGATGAAGGAATTCCTTAAGAAGTATCAAATTTAAAAGGATGTCATATAGATCCTTGGATGTTATTAGAGTAGTTGTATTTAGAAATATTCTAAATGTTTCTTTATGCATAGCCAAATCTAAGGAACCTTTCTTCATTGGACAGAATATTTAAATGTGTATTTCATTGATGATTTAATCCTTCTCATGACCCCATTGAAGGAAAAATGTGTGTTTGGAATTTTATCCCAAAGCTGTGATGGAAAGAGTGGGAGAAAAGACAGAATCTCTCATCATAAAGTGCTTGAATGATAAGGTAGGTAACAAATTGCTCTTGAAGCACTTGAATGAGAAGGCGTTAGATATTTTTGGGCCTTTCATTGGTAAATGATGAAATAGATAGAATCATAATTTGAAAAAACAACTTATGGACTACATGGTCAGCCTCTCTGGTCAACCTCTTTAAAAAAGAGTAGTCATGCCCTAAGTAAGTATGTATGTATGTATTCCTAATTAGCTATAATTTCCAATTTAGAACAATAAACTATAATATATGATCATTAAAACTTAAACACTATGATAGTTAGTAATGGTTGTGTTCATCCAATCAATTATTCAATATTTAATTGACAATACATATAAGATTCATCATTCAATACAAAGACTCATTCTTTTGGAAATATAGAACTAAGGAAGTTTAGAATGTCAAAACCACTGCTCCAAACTAGAGCTAAATTGTACCAAGAAAACATTATTTTCTAGCTCCTTGATTTTGGGAAGCCTTCCTCTTGGCCAATGCCTTAAGTATCTAGTAGTGATTCAATGCAAGTGCCTTTTTTGTCATCGGGAATAGACTCAGATATATTTCTACCCTTTTGCTAAGTTATCCTAGGAATGGGACTCAAAGTTGTGTTATCAGCTTATCCCTGCACTCATTACCTGGAACTTTTCCCTTCTTGGTGACAAGATCTCATGTGATGTGGAATTTTACATGACATGGCATCTTGTTAGGATAGAAATTTCTGTTTTATTTCGAACAAGACAAAATGATTATGGAAAAAGACAATTATTAGGGTTAAATGGGGAATGATGTCCTCCTTCCAAGCTCAACTCATCATCAAGTTGAAGCATTTCATCTTATTTTATCATTATTTTATGAGGTTTAGTCCTTGAATTGTGAGTTACAAACCCTAAAAAATCATTAAAAATCATTTCTTAGACAATATAGGTAGGTTGACTTAAAGGAGGTCTAAGTTCACTTTTTCAAGTATAAACAAGGAAACTCCTCCTCATTTGTAATCAAGATCATGGGATCAAATAAGATACTTTTTTCTTTCTTTCTTGTGTAATGGGTCTCGAACAATCTTCATATGTTGTCCAACCTTCTTTAGGACCTTCGTTGTATTGAAGATATCTTTTTTGAATAGGCCAACCGATTGATTAGTCAAATCATCCTTTAAATATTTTGTCTATCTGTCCCACCTTATGCAGATGATGGGCCCAAAGATCTCCAAGGTCAAATCATTTAGAATTTTATAAAATACATCATTTCCTGCAAAACAATCATGCCATAATTAGTTTAACAAAAAATATCGGTATATTACAATCAAATTATAAAAACTAAATTGAACAATCTAAAATTACCTGGAATATTCTCTATCTTTATTGGAACGAGTTCCTCGTTCACCAAACTTTTTGTCACTATTGAATCCGTGCTAGTGACACCGGAATATCCAGGAAATGTTGCTTCAACATCAACATTAGTATTAGGCTCTCCCTCCACCCCTTGTTCTGCATGATCTAGTGTGCGTCGGTGAGGTGCGGCTGCATCATCTGCTAGCCTCAAGGGTGTTGTGGAACATGTTGCTAATTGTTCAGTCAAAAAAATGGGTGAAACATGTGGTGTACATGGAGTGGTTTTCTCACTGGTCCCAACACCACCTTCACCACCAGTGTGTGGCCTTAGAAAATCCTGTAAATACAAACCATTTAATTATAAGTTCACTATCATATAAAATTGAAAATTATAAATTTATAAATCAATTCAAATTATGATTCCACAACTTACTTTCAAGGCTTGAAATCTCTGCATCAACACTTGAACCTTTTCTTTGATCTCGTATGTCTATGAAATTCTGAATAACAGACGAATCATATCCGCATGAATTTTTTACAAGTTATTCTCTAGTAGCTTCACCGGGTCTATAGAAGAACCAATGTTACTATCATTCAATAACTCGTTGGCATCAAAATATATGGACTACTGTGTTGTTGTTTCATAAACTGAATCATTTGTCTCTAACAAAAATATATAAAACATTGCTTAATTGTTGAAGCAATAGTCTAAGCAAAAAATTATATTAACAAAAATATCTATCATGATAGATTCCTAGAATTACATCTATGTTAACCTGATGCCTAGATGACGGTGTGGTCTAATCAATAGCTAGGGACTTTCCTCTATCATGCACCTGCAAAAAAAGTAGACAACATTATCATAATGAACGTAATTATAAAAACGAAAAAAATACATAACAAAATCAACCTTATGCTACATTTTATATATGTGTACAATTTGAAGTATTTAAATCGTAGAATTACTTTTAAGTTTACCTATTGCCCCAAGGCTGTAGTCATCTGATCAACAGCGGGGTGGCTTCCCCAATCAACACTCTGCATGAAATATAGATAAGATTATATAAACCAAACGAATATACTATTGAGAAAACATAACAACATAACTATTTGTACATATCAAATTTGTAAAATGGCATCGATGTATACATGCCACCTCAAGGCAGGTCTAGTAACATCTACTCTGAGGGAGGTGCCCCTGATAGAACCCTGCATAAAAAACATACGAAAAATTACATAATGAAACCAAAATACTCACCACAACAATTTAATGACAACATTTTGAAGTATGCATGTTGCCTCGAGGATGGTGTACTTCTCTCAGCAGCTACTGGGGTGATGCGCCCCTAATCACCTCCCTCTGAAGTCAACATAGGAAATTTAATAAAAAATTATAATTATCTGCTAGCAAAAAATATTTAGATCTTAAACTAATTAATAAAAGTTTGGGTAAATTGTTGGATGTATCAAATCCATACTAACCATGTTTGTATCTAATTGATTCAAACTGTAATTAATAAGCACCTCTCCCCCAACAACTATTGATTTAATGGCATACAAAGACACAGTTTCCTTCACACCCATCAAATATGCAGCTAAGTTGCTTAAGTGTAGACCTTGGTTCTGTACTATTTATAAACCCCGCAATATTCCTAGTTGTCTTTGGCCTTTCATCAATGTACATGATGGCTATGGCATTCACCTAAAACAAATTTTCTAAGACAAATTGAGCCTTTCCCTCAATCCTCCTCTTTTAAGGAAGATTTCACCAAAAACCCTAAGCAAAGGAGGAAATAAAAACCCTAAAGTGCTTAAGTCCACATGACCCACATTAAATTGTCACCTCCCACACCATCAACAACTTACTATAACATTTATGACATACATTTTATTTTGATTTAGATTTAGATTTTTTCAATAATAAAAAATAGTGACTTTGTACAATAAAAATTAAAAAATATTTATTTTCAATTGAATTGATTTATGAGGTAATCCAACCATACTTACCCATGTTTTATGGATGGTAAGAATGGTATACCATGGGATTTCCTTGACTAAATATTGACCTTGAATGACTGAAAGCTAAAACGTGTGACCTCCCCCCTCACCGAGAGAGAGTGTGCACTTCTTACAAATTGAAGTCAAATAAAAACTAAAAAAAAACATAAGTAACTTAGGAAAAAATTATAATAGCTAGACTCATATTTGACCAACCCTCAAAAGGAAAAGGACTGACCAAACCTTAAAAACAAAACATGTGTCAGCTGAAATTGATTGGTGAGGTAACCTACCTATACTTCCGTGTGTTTTATGGATTGACCAGGTAACCTACTCATAATCAACCAACCCTCAAAAGTGAAAGGACCAACCAAGGTGGGGAGGAAAAACACAATGCCACTTAAAATAGATGGGAAGTGTCAAAACTCATCACATGCATTTTTAATTTTTATTTTTAATATTATTAGCATAATAGAGCCTAAGTAGAGATGAAAGTGTATGTTAGCCTCATAAAATTAAAATTCTTATTTTTTATTTTTATTTTATTATTAGCCTAATGAAGCCTATGTGGGTGAGGAAGTGTTCATGAGTACCAATAAAATAAAATTAAAATTAAAATAAAATAATAAATTAAAATAGAGGTACTATAATTTAGTGTAAAAAGTTTACGGATTTCATCCCTATCAAGGCAACGGTTAAATGGATCTATACTGATATAAAACAATCCATGAGCTATGCTGGGATCATTATCAATGCAAGCTATGGTGGGATCATCACTCATTGCTCTTTTTGAAATTTGTTAAAGTGTTCTTTGTCTTCATTATCGATCTTCTCTTTTTTCCAATCTGTGTTCTGTTGATTAAAATGGGCAAGTGCTGTGACTTTCCTGATCATCTGGTGAAGAATGAAGTATTGATGTGGCTTCCAGTAGAATCTATGTAGATTTAACAGTGTCTGCAAAGCATGTAATTCCCTTTTCTCATCAACCGAGTTCATAACAACTAAATGGGCAAAGAAAGCTTCTATTAATAACGACTAGCTGGTTGTGCAAAACACCTTATCATTTTTATCTTCTCGCTTCATCAATGGGGCTTGGGAGAAAACCTCCTCCATCTCTCTAAGCTGGTTATTGGAAGGCATAAGAATGGGAAATCACTCAAATCATTTTTGTGGATCGGCATGCGGGCCTCTTCTTGATGAATATGTTACCTTTGCATGTATGATTAGTTACACTGTAAGAAAGCACCTCTTTCACCTTACCATATTCAGATATGAAGCATGCCCAATCCCCCATTCCTATGCATCGAACAATAGAAATCCTCTTAAGATTGAACTGAATCATTCTCACAATCCTCTTCGGTCGATCCATAGAAAAGAAGTGAGTGATATCCCGTTCTTATGCCTTCCCATAACCCTCTTACAGAGGCAAAGAAGGTTTTCTCCCAAGCTCCATTGAAGAAGTGAGAAGCTGAAAACGATATGGGATTTTGCACGACCATCCATCGGTTACCATTAGAAGCTTTATTTTCCCATTTAGTTATTATGAACTCACTTGATGTGAAAAGGGCATTCCATGCTTTGCAGACACTCCCAAATCGACACAGAGATTCTACTGGCATCAATGTCAATAATTCCTCCTTGACATGATCAGGAAAGTCACTACACTTTTCTAGGTCACCCATTTTAATTAACAGAATGCAGATAGCAAAGAGAAGAAGATGGATAACGAAGACAGAGAACATATTTCAAAAAGGAGAAAATAGGTTTGAATGAATGATCCAAGCATAGATTTAAAAAAGGAGCAGAGATGTATGAATGAATGATCCAAGCATAGCTCATGTATGGTTTTAAATTTTATATATTTATTTAATTTAGGTTTTACAAAGTTTCTAGATGAATCAAATTCACAAATTTTAGACATATGTTTTCATTTTTGCTTTCAGAGATAGCCACCACGAGAGGATATACACTCCTCACCTTTTGGAGACCCTTTGGAAAGCCGAAAGCACCTTTCACGTAGTAGCTAGAACCCAGAATGACCCATCCCCAAATTGTAATTGTAATTATTAACTGTGTTTTAAACCAGTAATAATAATATATAAACATCATTCAAAAAATAGGATAAACCAATAATAATAATAATATATAAACATTACTCAAAAAATAATCACCTATAAACCAGTAATAATAATATATTACTCAAAAAATAGTATACATTATTAATTTCAATGTCTTGATATTAATATCTGTGAATTCTTTTAATGTTAATATAACAACTGTATTGTTGTAAATATAACTTGAAAATCAGCCTAAATCCTACCTTAAAATAAAGAGATGTTCTAAAAAAATGCGCAGCTCAATGGGTGTATGGGAAAGAAGTGAGAACTCATCAGTTATATCCTCGAGTTTCTTTCTGATCGTTCCACATGTTCGAATAGCCCCATAAGTTTTCTCAAAAATGAATTAGTTCTAAATCTGCACTTATCACAACCTAGTAAATAAATCTGTTGTTGAGACTTGTTTTATAACTATCGGGCTGCCCCACAAACTAGAATTGTAACTTGATAATTTAATCTACTTTTGCTTGTAGGGAATCAGCTTGCTTCTTAACATCCTTGGCCTCCTCCAATTCATAGGTCAATTATTTTTTGTAGACACCTTAATCTAGTGCTTGGGCATAGAGAGATTGAAAAGCCATGGTGCTCTTAAAAAAAATGTGTGGGAAACGTATGCACAATATTGATCTGCATTCTGCCTTTTTTTAATGATTTTATTGATGGTAGACCAATGTCAGGAAGTGGATTTCTACACACATGAAGGGTGCAGAAGCCTTGGCCTTGGAGATAACTGAAATTTAATAAATTGTGGGTTGCAAAAATAACCTCATCTAAAATTTTAAAAATGATAGTTACAATTTGTGGATGGGTTCAGTTCAATTGAACCATGTGCAAGGCCTTCTAAATAACCATGCAAGGCTTATTAAACAGCTCATGGTAAATTGCACTCAAGGAGATTTGTTAAATTTTTTTTACCAAATTTCAATTAAAAATAGATAAAAATAAAAATAAACCACTCCTAATTTTTTTTTTTATAAAATTTCAAAAAATATATTATTTCAAACACTAATCAATACCTTCATTTCCCAATATTGTTTTTTCATGAGCATTGTACCGTCCATCCATGAATCACAATGAAACAAAATTAAGATATGTTCAAATTTTGAATTCATTATTATACTATCAAATTTCTAAAAAGATTACAGTTGTACTATTACTTGATAAATAGATCATTATTTACAAGATGTGCTACATATTAGGTCATAAAATCCTTGTTATTTTTTTTGGTTGTCAAAACCTTCAAATTATCTTATTTCTCATCAAGCTCGAGAGGGATTAAATATCTAGAGGTGCAAACCTCTTCTTAGGTATTGCACTCAATGAACTATCAACTTTGGTGTGTCATATATATAACCATTGATTTGATTCAAACCAAAAGAGACACATCTTTTTATGTAAGGTCCACATATAATATTTTTATTATTAATATTTAATATTATTTATGGCCAACATATAATGTTTATTATTATTTTTTATTTTGTTAGGAATAAACATTACAACATTTCTACATACATGGTTTTTAAACCATATGCAAGGCCCTCCTACAACCATGGGTTGTTTAGGAGGCCTTACACATGGTCTTAAAACCATTTGCAAGGCCCTCCTAAACCATGTACAATAAAACCATGGGTTGTTTAGGAGGCCTTGTGCATGGTTTTAAAACCATGTATAAGGCCCTCATAAACCATGTACAATAAAACCATGGGTTGTTTAGAAGGCCTTGCACATGGTTTTAAAACCATGTGCAAGGCCAACATTTTTTGGGAATAATTTAATTTTTTATTTTTTATTATTTTGATAGGTAGGAACATTACAACATCTCCCCCATGTTATGTTTTTTTTCCTATCCCACATTGTTATTTACGAATAATTAAATTTTTACTTTTTTATTGTTTTGTCACCTAGGAAGATTACAACATCTCCCCCATATTAGGTTGTTTTCTGGCTGACATTTATTTTGGCCTATAATTAAAAAAATTATTTTTTATTAATAAAAATAACATTATGTAACGTTACAAGATCTCCCCCATATTGGCTATAGAGCGCCTCTCAACGCAAAAACCATTAAAATGCAAATATAAACATCTATAATGTTAATATTTTGATCCACTTATATGTTAATTTACATTTCAAATTATCGAGTCATATACCTAGACAATATGCCTATTGCAATAATTACATTATTGTTATGGACATTGAGTCCATATCGATAATAGACTCATCAAACTATGAAGATCAACACGTTGAATATATAGATAAAGAGAGAGAGAGATGAGTGAGTGCATTGATATAAATATATTGCATGGAAATCTAAAAGACCAAACCTTTTATCCGAACAAAGAATTTCAAAGGAAAATAACCATGGCCTTACAACCTTTGAAACTTGAAACTAAAATCTGAATATTGGAGTTTTAGAAAAAAATGTAATTGCCCACGACGAAAGGGAAAATAATTGTAAGAGTTGATATGTTTAGTTGAAAATAAGTTCACTTAAGAGAACTAACTCATCCGTCAAGCATTTTCTTTCTCTCTAAATATGTTAAAAATACTTGTGCGATAAAAGCACAATGTTATTTTGACAGAGTTCTATACTGAGAATGTTAAAAATACTCTTGCAATAAAAGGATAGAGCATGATTTTTACCTAAAAAAATAATAATAAATAAAAATTTTAATTATCCGCAAAAAAATGTTGCCCTTGCACATGGTTTTAAAACCACATGCAAGGACTCCTAAACAATCCATGGTTTTAAGACCATGTGCAAGCGTCCTAAACGATATACAATAAAACCATGGGTTGTTTAGGAGGCCTAGCACATGGTTTCAGAACCATTTGCAAGGTCCTCCTAAACCATGCACGATAAAAATCATGTATTGCAAGGTTTTAAATAAGGGTTTTAAAATTATGGAACTATGAAAATTAAAAGCAGACATTATAGTAGCAGGTGAATCCCTCTAATTCCTCTAATTTCTACATAAACATTGAAAAAAAATAATTACACATTTCACTCTTGAAAATGATTGGTAGGCCTCTAATTCCAGAGTGGATTTGATTCCTGAGTGGATTTGATCCCTCTAATTCCTCTAATCCCTCTAATTCCTACACACACATTGAAAAAAATTAATTGCACATTTCACTCTTGAGAATGATTGGTAGGCAAATCCCTCTAATCCTTGAGTGGATTTGATCCCTCTAATGACAATAGCTTATTATTTTAATTGATTATCATGTTATATACTTCATAGATTGTGATTTCTAATTGTGTCGAGGTATTTAACAGGTATTATTTCACTACATAAACTAAATATACTCATCTTACATGGATCTATTCCTTGGGCACATGTCATATCAATGAAAAAATTGATGCATGTAATTATCAACAAAAATAAGTTGACCTTGCATATGGTTTTAAAACCATGTGCAAGGCCTCCTAAAAAGCCGTGCAAGGCCTTCTTAAAACCCCATGGTAAATTGGAGGTTTGTTCAATTTATTTTTATCAAATTTCAATTAAAAATAAAGAAAATAAAAAATAAACTACTCGGGTGCATCCATGGAGGTGGGTTACAATTTTTGGCAACGCAATTTCAAAGAAAATACAAAAATGTACATCGATAGAACTTTTTCCAAACCTTCGATCGAGGTTTTTTTAAACCCTCAATCGAGGTTTTATTAAACCCTCGATCGAGCTTTTGGTAAACCCTCGACCGAGGTATAAGTGCTCAATCTAGGGTTTAAAAAAAGATCGATTGAGGGTTAAAAGAAGCTCAATCGAGCATCTTTAATCATTTTTACTATAAATAGGCAACAAACCTTTGATATAATTCACTACATTTGTTGGATAGAAAATGGTCATTTATATTCATTTGTAGATATGGGTCGTGGAGTAATTGGAGTTATAGATATGCTTGATCATCTATTAATCCAACATCTATAACTGCAATTACTCCACGACTAATATCTACGCATAAAACCTAGAGGAAGTGGCAGTAGTAACGCTTTTACTTGTTTCTTCTTTAAGTTATGTACTATTACCCACAAGTGTTATTTTTCTAGTCAAAATTATGTTTTATTAAAAATTTTTATCATATAGTTCTATGATTGATTTTAATTGAATTCGAAGACCTTGTCCCCATGAACAATACGAGATTTGAAAAACTTTGATTAAATACATTTTTAGGTGTCCATATTCGTGTGCACACACGAATATGGGCACTCGAATATTTTTTTATTTAAAGTTTTAAAAAGCTCGATCGAGCTTTTCATTTAATGAAGTCTTCCAAAAGATGCTTGGACACCTTGTATTTTGAATCTCCATTTGAATTCATGTCATTGAACATTTTCAATTCTTGTCGAAATGAGAATTAGTATCATGTTTAGTCACGTGTTATTGATGTAAATTCTAATGTCATTCAATAATTTACTAGTAAGATTAACTGCAAATGTGTGGCACAATAACAATTTTGAAGAGTAAGCAATGGATATTGATATAACCCAAGGAAATGATGTCATATTTTTTTTTCATGCTCACATTTTGATCTCTCTAAAGGTACTAAAAATACTTTGCTCTTTCGTATATAATTTTTAATTTTAAAAAACTACAATTATGTGATATGACTCTGAATTTAACACTACTTTTTATATTAATCATTCTGTTCTATTCTGCCCTGGTCTCTAGGCTTTAAATATCTGTCCCGGAGATCTATATTATAGTCCTGAGAATCCAGGTCAAGTGGACACAACTCGCCTAAGTTCAACTCATCAACTGAATTGCTTGCAACATTGCTCTCCTTGGTTCAATGCAAAAAGAATACTATGACAATGATGCATGCAATTCAGTTGATGAGTTGAACTTAAGCGACTTGTGTCCACTCGACCTGGATTCCTAGGACTATGATCTACCTATGATATAGATCCTCCAGCCAGATATTTAAAGCCCAGAGCCTAGGGCAGAATAGAACATGACGATTAAGATAAAAATTAGTGTTTTCAAAGTCATGTCACATAATTTTAGTTTTTTAAAATAAAAAATTATATACGAAGGATCAAAGTATTTTTAGTATATAAAACCTTTCACTACATTTATGTACTACATTGTATACACATTAGATATATTGCTAATAGGAATCAAATGATGTTGAAATTCTTTCCCAACCATTGATGATATAAACAAGCTAGATATTGAATTCTAATGAAAACACATCATGATACTACTTGAATATAAGCATAAAAAAATTAAATGCATGTAGTTCACAGACTCTAAAATTATTGTTAAAGCCCCAAAATGAATCCCTGGCTTCACTGGTTTCACAACTATTGGTCAAAGTTTTGAGTTATCATGCTAGGATGCATTGAAGGGTTTATTGTATCTACGTCATGGTCTTCTTCCTCATTATCATTCCTTTTGGTAAGACAATAAAGAGGGTAGTGGCCTACATCGACATGGAAAACAGTTTCGACATAGAGGTATACGCATTAGATGTTTTCATTAAATAACTTAAATTACTACCTGTGACTGTTGATTCATTGAATCGTTGACTGGTACAAAACACAACAAATTTTAGAGCCACGGGCCCGTAATTACTCACACTTAGAACTTTCTCAAATCTAGCCATTAATAAACTTCTTTTGGTATTTTGGTTTAGTTTTTTTTTCAAGTGTTTAACGGTATGTCGATCGAGGTTTTAATGGAAGCTCAATCGAGGGTTTATCAAACCCTTGATCTTAAAACCTCGATCGAGGGCCTGAGAAATAGAGGTTTATCCTTCTCACACGAAAATCAATGTTTCTTTGTGTCTTCTAGGGGTGTAAACCCTACCATTCATGGCACACAACTGAGCGGAGTTCATACTGATAGATTCGTCATCGAATCCTCTATCCATTGAGATATCATACATGCGTTTTGGCATTCATATGTTTTTTTTTTAATTAGTTCTAAAACGTACACTTAGAAAACTAGACAACTTCAAAGCAGCTCAAAGAAAAACCCGCAGGGTAAAATATACACATCCAAAAATTTCTTAAAAATACACAGCCCTCACATCAATGTGTCCTCTTCAAATGGGTATCTTTGGTTTTTCAATTTTTCAAAACAGTGAAAAAAAACCTGGGATGGACACACGTTTATAAAATGATGTTGAAATCAGATGTGGTCACTTTCAAAAAATAATAAATAATTGTATATTGCGAAATAAATTAACAAAAAATTATGCAGACCACAGTGCATTTTGTGTAGATCATGCATATATATA